>JAAAKL020001620.1:0-29840 GCA_010016065.2 Carybdea cf. marsupialis auct. non (Linnaeus, 1758) | reverse complement strand
CGGCCCCGGCCGTCTGGCCGCCACCGCGAACGTCGGTAGCATCGCCGGCGGTCCGGGCCTGGCAGCGGGCCGCTCCCCTGGCTGCCGCCCTGCTACTGGCCTTGAGCGCGGGACTGCTCCTCTGGGGTCTGGGTGAGCGCGATCGCGCGCAGCGTGCGTTGGCTCAGCTGGCGTCAGGAGATCCGCAGCGCCTCAACGACCCGACGTCGATCCCGGGTTCCCGTGCCGAGCCGGTCATCGATGCCGGTGCGTCGTACGTTTTTCTGCATCCGGCCGAAAGCGTGCGCGGTGAGGAAGCCGAGATCCGGCTCGGGGGAGACGGTTCGATCGTCTTGCTCGTGGCTCTCCTGCCGCCGGGTCTCGAAGTCCGCGTCCTGCATCTGGAGCTTCTGCGAATCGGCGACGATACCCCCGTCTGGGTCGGAGAAGGCCAGGCGTCGCGCGACGAGCTTCGGTTGGCGGTGCCGGCGGCCCGCCTGCTGCCGACCGCGAGGTACCGACTGCGTGCCCGAACGATGGCTGCGTCAGAGGGCGGATCGTGGATCGAATACCTATTTACGGTAGCGACAGAGTAATTTTGCGTTCTGATCGGCTGAGTATTCATCGGCAGCGTTGATCGGCATTGCCACCCGGACGCTTCGATGGGCGTTCGTGATACGCTTCCGTCGATTAGACCCAGAAATCGGACGGCTGGTCCCAGCCTCTCGGCGGCTTCGAGAGTTGGGGCCAGCGGCAGCGATGGAGCGCGAAGGAGGCGACGATGGTAGACGGCAACGTTTTCGGGCGGAATCTTCACCTTTCCCGGATCGCAGCCTGGGGTCTCCTCCTCTTCGTCCTCGCGGGGAGCGCAAGTGGCGCTCCCCGGTCGACGACCTTTGTTCATCCGGTCGGCTTCTCGTTTGACTACCCGTCGAAGTGGTCGGTCAAACGTCTGGAAGAAGGTTTGCTGCTCGTCCCTCATGACGCCGGGACCGACGTTTCTGGTCGACCGCTGGAAGTCATCGTCGTCGGCTTTCTCGGGGCCGGCTCCACCGATCCGTTCGCGCCGTCGTTCGCTGACGCCTTCGAACGCCACTACCGCTCGCTGATTCCGGATTTGAGTCGGATCGGGGACATGGACTGGGTCGAATCGTCGATGGGGCTCGGTTTGCTGATTCCGTTCGACGATCGTTCGGGCAACCCGCACCGCGTCTACTGTGCCGTCCATGGCCAGCTCGGCATCTTTCTCGCCCACGTCTCGCGCCTGGACACAGCACCCTCTCGGATCGAGCGGGTGCGAAAGGTCTTTGCCAGCTTTCGGTGGACAGAAAGCCCGATCGATCCGGCGTTGGTGCGCAGTTGGGATCCTCCGCCGGAGGCGTCGGGGTCAGAGCCTGAGGACAGGCCGACGATCGGCGGCCAGGATCGCTGGGTCTTTGCTGAAGACGGGCGGCTGCGTCGTTCCGTGGCGGCGATGCCAGCGCGTCAGCCGGAGGAACAGCGGGTCGAGAGTCATGGCGGCTTTTACGCGTCGTCGCGGGGCGTGCTCAACATTGTCTGGGATCACGGCCTCGAAGAGAGCTACCGCTACAAAGTCTCGGAGCGACCTGGGGGAGGGCCCCAGCTCGAGCTTCATTCCGCTGCCGGCGACGCCTTGCGGCTGCATTGATTGGCGGCCGCGTCCGGAGGCGCGATCGATCCCCGTTTTGAAACTTCAAAGAGCGAAGGCGCATCTCATCCAGAAGGCTTCTCATCTATTGAGGGCTGTCGTGCGAACTAGTCGCTGAACCTCAAGGAGAAATATATGGGCTTTGTTGCAACCAAGAAACTCACTCTCCCGTCGCCACAGGAGGCGTTACCCGGTCGTTCGGAGCGCATTCCTGTGGCACCGAAGCACTTTGTGCTCGATGCATCGCTGGCACCACCTTTCCCTGATCGCATGGAGCTGGCGCTTTTCGGCATGGGTTGCTTCTGGGGCGCAGAGCGCAAGTTCTGGCAAGCCAACGGCGTCTACAGCACTGCCGTCGGCTATGCCGCCGGGCTCACCCCGAACCCGACCTATCAAGAGGTGTGCAGCGGCGGCACCGGCCACAATGAGGTCGTACAGGTGGTCTTCGATCCGACGGCCACCGACTACGAAGCGATGCTCAAGATTTTTTGGGAGAACCACGATCCGACCCAGGGCATGCGTCAGGGCAACGACGTCGGAACCCAATATCGGTCCGGCGTTTACACCGCTTCCGACGCTCAGCGCCACGCCGCGTTCGCCTCGCGCGACTCTTACCAAGAGCAGATTTCAACCGCCGGTTACGGTGAGATCACGACCGAGATTCTGGACGCTCCGGAGTTTTATTACGCCGAGGACTACCATCAGCAGTACCTGGCCAAGAATCCCGGCGGTTATTGCGGTCTCGGCGGCACCGGCGTCAGCTGTCCGATCGGCGTCGGCGCCAGCGCCTGAATCGGACGACGGTGTCCAGAACCGGCCTCGAAGGGAGGCTGGCTGAGTGAGGACGGCCGAGGACTGTCTGAGCGACTCTTCCGTCGGTCCTCACGCAAACTCTCGGCGAGCAAACCACCAGCCCATATTGTAGGGCCCTCCAGGCGAGTTCCACAAGCCGCCCGCAACTGGCCAGCCGTCATGCGGAGACGCGGCTTTGGATGGGAATTAAGTCGATAGGTATCGGACCGCGGCTCCGTGAATGTGCCGCGTCTCCGGATCCTGTAGGAAGACCGCGACGCCGAGGTGTTCGCGGTTCCAGCTGTTCTCCAGCTGAAGGCGCAGCTCTCCCGAGCGATGGCCACCCGCCTCGACCGGTATGCGGAAGGCTTCGGTCAAGGAGCGCACGACGTGATTGTTGCGTAGGGTGCGACCGCCGTTCTCCCCGGTCGAGACCGGGGTCTCGAGAGCGTTTTCGAACACCGCTACCATCACCGACCAGGATTGGCCCGTCGGCGGTGCTTCTTCGACGTGGGCGTCGATCGCGAGGCTCAAGCCCTGAGCTTCGTTGGACCTTAGTTCAAGCTCAAGTCGTCCAGCCGGACGTTCGCGCGCGGCGCGGGCGATCTCATCCCGGACGCGTTTCTCGTTGGAGCCGACACAGTCCCGTCGCCCGTTGATCACCAACTGAGGGGTGTAGACCCGGCTCGAATCGAAGGCCGTGGCGTAATCCGACTGGCGTAGGGACCATTCTTCGGACGAAAAAGGGTCCGTCCAGCCGATGTAGTTCCAGTAGTCGACGTGAAACGACAGCGGGATGACGGTGGAGCCATCGGTCGAGCTCGCCGCCAGTTGGCCGAGCAGTCGGTCGGCCGGTGGGCAGCTGGAGCAGCCTTGGGAAGTAAAAAGCTCGACTAGCACTGGGGCCTCTTCTCCTGGGGCCTCGTCTCCGGAAGAGGAAGCGAAGGTTGGGGTGGTTTGCGAACGTTCGTCGGCGTCAACGAGTTGATATGAGGTGAAGATCATCACCGCCGCGACGACGACGGCCGCCCCGGAATAAAAACCGCGAAAAAATCTATGCTTGTCAGCGTCCATCGTCGTCACCTTTTTGGTTGACTCGCCCTGCAGCGAATCCCGTCTGCGGCGAAGTCCGTCCGGAGCGAAGCCCGTTGGAAGTGAAGTTTCTCAAGAGCCTCGCCACGTTCGGCGGTGATTACGGATGCTGAAGCGTGCTGGATCTTTGGCATTTCCTCAGCTTGGCGCTGCGCGCTTCAATCCGGGAAGCGTGATGCGTCGATGCCCGGAATGATGCGTAGGGCGTTTTTGTAATAAAGCTTTTTCAGCACTTCGTCTGGCAAGTCGAGGCCGTACATTTTCCAAAAGGCATGGCGACGTCGGTAGTAGTCAAAATATTCGTCCGCGGTCTCGAGCACCCGAAAGTAGACGGGATATTCCGATGGCGCCCAGCTGTCTTTGCCGAACATCACGCGGTCTTGATAATCGATGAACCATTGACGGGCAAAGCGCGGCTGACGGCCGAGCTCGGCGAGCACGGCTCCGATCTCGGTATACATATTGGGCATCTCGTCCATCAGCTCCCCGAGCCGGCCAAGATCGTTGCCCAGCCAGCCGAGATGGGCGTTGATGAATTTGGTCCCGGAGTGCTTGCGAAAGACGTTGTGTTGCTCGCTCAAGATCTGCTCCCAGGAGGCGACGACTTGTGGATCGCGATAGCGTTCGGGGCGTTCGATCAGCTCGAGCAGGCGCTCGTTGTTCTGATCCTTCGGATGCCAGAACGACGCCGGTTCGCCAGAGTGGATGAGGACCGGGATGCCAAGCTCGCCGCAGCGGGTCCAGATCGGATCGAGGCGAGGGTCGTCGACCGGCACGCGTTTTCCAGTGCCGTCGGTCAGGTCGAGCCCGAGGCTCTTGTAGACCTTGAGACCGACGGCGCCGTTGGCGACGTCCTCCTCCAACTGCCGAACGGCCTCTTTCACCCAGCCCGGCTGCTCCAAGCCATGAAAATCGACATTGGTGAAGACCACCAGACGGCCGGGAGCATTGCGTTTCGCGTTGTCGACCGCGCGCTTCAGAAAATCGCTGTCGTTCAGAGCGAAACGGGTGCCGCCATCTTCGGTCTCGACGCGCCGGAACCCGCGACCACTGAGATTCACCATGACACCCATGTTGAGCGCGTCCATCTGGGCGGTCAGCTCAGCGAGATCCTGATCCGGCATGCGCCACTGATGGTTGTGGACGTCGATGAAAGGAAACTTCGCCCGCGTGACCGGATTCTCCGGGACCACCAGAGTCGACGGTGGATCGTACTCGTAGAACGGTACGTCTTGAGCCTGGAGGCTGGAGGGAAGAGCTAAGAGCAAGGCAAGTCTGAGGGCGCGGTGCATGGCGATCGATCTCCTTTCAGGGCTCTACGATACTCGCACGACGGAGTTGCCGCGAGCGGTCCGCCCCATAGAGGCGTTCAGGGACAAGCTGTCGCGGATCTGGGATAGGACGTGGCTTAGAGGTATCGCAATCTGCGTATGATTGGCGCTATCGTCTGGATCTATAGCATCCTGAGCTAGCAGCCACGAATCCGAACAACCAAGGGGAGCTCTTCATGAATCATCGGGTCCATCCTCAACGCCCTATCCTGATGACGGTCCTAATCGGGATCTGCCTGTTGTGTTTTACCGCCGCTTCCTCAGCGGAAGAACGAAAATATTCCGATCACGACCTGGCCACGTTGCCAGCTCCGGGCCCGAATCCTTACCTCAGTTTCTTGCCGTCCGGTGCCGAGGTCGATTGGGATTATTGGCGTGCCAGGATCGATTATGAGTCCCGTCTGCGAGCGGAGCGGCTGCCGGAGGCCGCGCTGACGATCGACGTCGTCGAGGTCGAGCCGAATGACGACCTCGCCAGTGCCCAGGCGATCCCTGGTTTCGGCACCGGGGACGGCGAGGATCCGGCGGCGGACGTCACCGGTTCGATATCAGAGCCCGGGGACATCGATTGTTTTGCCTTGGGTTTGGTGCTGGGCGACGTCTTGGGCGCCGCGACGACCGCAAACCGGGTCGAAGCCTTCGAGCCCAACGGCGAGCTACAGATGGGCTCAAGCCAGGACGCCAGTTTCTTGTATCCACCGTCGAGTCAGCTGCCGAGTGGCGGCGCCGTTCTCGACCACGTGACCTACTTGGACGGCGATCACTTCGTCTGTGTGCGAGGCGGCGTCGGGGACTACACGCTGACTCTGCGCGCCTTTCGGCCACGCGACGATCTGGGTCGGCAGATCCTCTTTGTCGACTTCGACGGCGCCACTATCGATCCGGTGATCTTCGGCGGCCCGGCCGGGGACCGGGTCTTGTCCCCGTTGTCGACTTTCCTGGCGGGTTGGGGCTTGGGCCCGGCGGACGAAGATGACGTGATCGATGCCATTCTCGCCTCGGTTGAAGAGACGATTGAAGACGATCTGGCCCTGGCGTCGAATCCGATCTTCGAGGTCGAGATTCGCAACAGTCGGGATCACGACGATCCTTTCGGCCAGCCCAACGTCAGCCGACTGATCGTCGGTGGCACGATCGCCGAATTTGGCATCCCCACCATCGGAATCGCCCAGTCGATCGATCCTGGCAACTTCGAGAATGCGGAATCGGGCGTCATTCTGCTCGATCTACTGAGCGCACCGGCGGCGAATCCCAACTCGTTGAATCAATTCCCGGTCGGTGGTGGTGCGACGGTCGTCGATCTGGTCGGCACCGGTGTCGGCAACATCACCGCCCATGAGGCGGGGCATTATCTCGGCAACTGGCATACCAACCAGTTCGGCGCGTCGCCGCCGTCGATCATGGATCAGGGCGGCAATCTTGCCGGCACCGTCGGCGTCGGTCCGGACGGCATTTTCGGCACCGCCGACGACGTAGACGTCGACTTCATTCCGGACATGTTCGTCCCCAGTGAAGGATTTGCCGGCACCGAGCATACCGACGAGAAGACCGCTTTCGGCCTGGGCGCGGTCAATCTGATCTTCGCCGACGGATTCGAGTCCGGCGACACGTCGGCCTGGTAACCGGAGCCCAGCCGTCAAGCCCTCGAGCTCCGCTCGGGGGCTCTGTCTCGATCCAGCCGATCAGTAGTCGTCGGGATCCTGATAATCAGTCGTCACAGCTGCGGAGGCCGTGTTATCTCCGTGGGTAGAAGAGATCACGTTGCCGTTGGAATCGGTTCTTGCCGCGAACTGACTGCCGTCCATGCCGATCGCTTGTTCGAACCGCGCTTGATTTTCAAAACGTCGTTCAAAATGCGGAAAGGTTTGGCCCGTATTGTCTGAAGCCGGGTCATCCTTTCCTCCGATGCCTCGATTTGTCGAACTGGCCCCGCCCACCAGGTTGCTCGAGACCCTATTCTGACGGGCCATCATCTTGTCCAGGGCCGTCATTCTTTTCTTGAGGGTTTGATTGTTATCCATGACAGTTTCTGCCAGCTCGTCCTGCATATCGAAATCTTCACTATCAGCATCTGATGATAAATGTCCCGCCGACTGCTCTTTCAAGGCTTTGAGATACTTTACCCTCTTCTTTTTTGTCTTCGCTGAGGCTGCTCTCGCCAAGCCGGCTTGCAGGCGCTGTGCTGAAACGGCATGAGACATGTCAAGTCCCTTGCCTTTGTTCATTTTAGATAGTTTCTTCCCTTTGCTGGCGTCTGATAGAAAGGTCTTGGTGAGCCTCCTGCGTTTTGGCGCCGGTATCTCTATTTCGATTTTTCTCTTCGCTTTCCTGATGACGCGTTTGGTGCTTTGGTTACTTGGTCTCTTTCTCTTTGAGAATTTTTTCTTTCTATAGCTGTATTTAAAGAAACGACCTTCCTCATCCGTCGTGCCATCTGAAGAGTCGTCGTAGCGCTGAATCGGGCTCTGGGCGTCGGGCAAAGGCGGCCTCTGGGGAATGGCTTGAAGCTGAATCGGACCGCCCATCGACACAGGCTGCAGCGCCTTGGCTTGTACTGACTCAGGCGCGGGGGAGGCCGGCGGCATGATGTTCAGGCGACCGAACCGGTGGCCCCCGCGGGCCGGCTGTTCCGATGCCTCGAGAGGGTGCTCCTGTCGCTTTTCTTCTCCGAAGACTGGCCGAGACGCTTGGGGACGGTTTGACCTGCTCAGGCCAGCGGCCTGAGTCGAGGGTCGATGCGAGGGACTGGCGTGGACTCGTCCGGCCATGGTGGTCGCTTTCCGGTGGATCCGTCCGTAGATCGAGCTGAGCTTTTACTCTACCTGAAAGACGGAGATCGTCGCGATGTATACTGCCGGCGAAATACCAAGACGAGATCCAATGAAGCTACCAACCTCAAGCCCCCGCGGTCGCCTCGAGCGCTTTGCGACGCCACTCGTGAGGGAAGGATTTGAAACCGCTCTTGTACCCGCGAGCGACGAGATTCCTTTCGACAATCTGCTGGTGGCGATCGGCGACGAAGAAAACCGCTATCAGCTCGAGCTGGCGTTCATTCCGGGCATGGAAGAGCAGCTAGAGGGCCAGGCTCTTTTGCAGTGCTTCGTGCCGATCTGGGGCTCGGTCGAACCCGCCGCGGATGCTGATCTTCGCCAGCTGATCACGATCCTCAACACTCAGTCACCGCTCGTGGGTTTCGGTTATCTCGAGCACGAAAGGGTCGCGTGCTTTCGCCATGTCCTCATGCTGCCGGCAGACGAGTGGACCGCTGACGGTCTGGTGGTGCAGACGGTGTGGATGGTTTCGTATCTGGTCGAGCTTTTTGGCGCCGGCGTCAAGCGGGTGGCGCAGGGGGCGAGCAGCGCTCCGTCGGTTCTGGAGACGGAGCCTTTCAATCAGTATTTTCACTGACCCGAAGGCTGTGTTTCGAGTCGGTCGACTGGGAAGATCATCCGATAACGTCATCGGCATCCGAGTCGTCGAAATCCCAAGCGGGGTTGTTGCCGGCTAATAAACCGGTTTTCGAAGTCGAAGGCGCTGCCGCTGCCGCGGGTGCCGGCTTGTTCTTATAAGCTTTATAGGCTTTATAGCCCGCATACCCTCCTCCGATCAGTGCGGCGCCGCCGAGGAGCCCCCAACCGATCGGATTGGACAAGCCGGCACCGAGGAGAGTCGCCCCTCCTGCGATCTGGAGTGCCGACGTCAGCGCGCCCATCTTCTTGCCTTCCGTTCCCTTCTTGATCGAAGGGAAAAACCTCCCGCCTTGCTGTCTTTCTTTTCGATAGTCGCGCACGCTCCTACCGACGTTCGCCAGCACACCGATGCTGCCGCCGACCACCGAACCGACCGGCGTCGCTAGGGAGGCGTGTGCTAGCGCGCCGATATTGGTGCCAACGGTGGTCAGCCCCTGGGCGATTTGCGCGGCTGCCCCTGCGCTTTTCTTGCCCTGTTTGTACTTAGAGTAGCCATGGGCAATGCCGCCAATGGCCTGTCCTGCACCGCCGACGATTCCTAGTGCCTGACCAAACGGGACCGCGCCGGTTTGATCTGGTGCCTTGTGGTACGCCGCTTTATCCACGTGGTGGAAGTGGCTGTGGGCGAAGTTGCTCGCGCTACTGAAGAGACCGCCGGTGCTCTTGAGCACGGTGTTCGCACGAGCTGGAGAATAGAGAGCCGCTTTTGCGGTGTGCTTGAGCCCTCGGGCGGTGGCCGGCGCGGCGGTATTTTTCACCCAGCGGCCAAACCGCCTGCTGCCGGCTGCGATCGCCGGCGCGGCGGTATCCGACGCCCAGTTGCCGAACTGCCGGCCGCGGGCAGCCATCCAGGCCCCGATTCGTCTCCTGCTTTCTCTTCCGAAAGCCTGAACCGGCGCCTGGCTTGCGGAGGATGTGAATCGCGGGCTTAGGGTTGGCTGGACGCTCCCACCGCGCACCGGCTCGCGAGCCGCCGCTGCTTTCTTCCCCAGAGCGTCGGCTTCGGCCTCGAGCGCTGGGCTGTCATTGATCGGTGCCCCTTTGCCCTGCGGTATTGCCACCCGTCCGGCGCGCTGCTGCACGACGTGAGCGAGCTCATGACCGAGGAGCTTCTGCCCCTGGTAACTGTTAGGGGAGTATTTGCCCGGCGCAAAATGGATGTCACGGCCGCGGGTGTAGGCGATCGCTCCAAGGGCCTCGGCCTGTGATCCTTCATGAACGCGAACGTTCGAGAAGTCGTGGCCTAACGCGCTTTCCATCTTGGAGCGGACACGCCGAGGAAGCGGACGACCCACCCCTGGCGGCGTCAGGTTAGCGTTGGGTCCGCGGCGTTGCGGTGAGGGTCTTGCGGCAGCTTTTTGGACCGGCCGTGTCAGCGTCGGTCCTGGGGCGCCGATGCGGAGATTTGCGAATCGATGATGAAGGGGTTGTGGCTGGAGTCGGGAAGCGGAGCCCGAGCGATGAAATCTTCGGGGGCGAGGCAGAGCCTTCGGGGCGCTCGACCGCTGGATAATTGGCTTCGCATGACATCTCATCATGGAATCTCCGGAGTCCCGCTGAGTGATCGATAGGATCGCCCGCTAGTTTTTCCTGAAGAAGTCTTCCGCGCCGCCTTCAGGGACGAGTCGGCCTCGCCAGGACATGCGCTCCGCGCCGAGGGTACTTCCGACTTGATTGTAGTCGACCGTCACTTCGTCGTTGCGCCGGATCGTCTGGTTGGCCGCCATGACCAGTTTGGCTCCGTCTTTGATGACCTTGGCGTTGGGCTTCGACTGATGATTGGTATAACGCGCTGGGCGTGTCAAAGCCCACTCGTCTCGCCCTTCTTTCGCAGGTTGAGCTGTCGCCCCGAGCTCGATTCTTTCGCCTGGGCTGTAGGTTGTCTGGGCGAACACCCCTTTGCCGTGGATCGGAGAAGCTCGGACCGTCAATCGCTGACCACTCGGGCCGGTCGCTTTTTCGGTCGCTCCTCGTGGCGTTCCGTTCTGCCCATGACCCGTCTTACGCTGCACCGGCGTGGCCGCGTAAGACGGTGTCGGAGCCTCTTTAGAGGCTGGTATCGGACCCTCGATCGTAAGGCTAGCGAACCTATGGCCGAGGTTGGGGGCCAGATCGAGCCGGTTGCCAACGGCAGAGACTTTTTCGGCTCGATTGGCGTTCTTGCGCAGACATCGGCCCCCAACAACCATCGAGGCACGGTGCCCTCTCAGGATATGGATCTTCATTCTGCTTCAACTCTACATCTTCGGGCCAGCGGATCTCTGGCCGGCACACGGCTTGGACTCCATGGTATCTTATGATGAATCATCATGTTTTGCTTTGTAGGTTAGATATTGTAGAGTCAACAGAATAACTAACAAGTAGAACCAGAGGTCGCTAATGCGGACGTACGCTCCACCCATACCCGCTGTCCGAACGCAAAAGAAGGCTTTTCTGAATCAGAGTCCTCGGAGGAACTCCCAGATTCACGGTCGACGTCAGGCGGTAAGCGAGAGGCGCGGCTCACCTGACCGCCCGCTCCCATCGAAGGTGCGTACCAAAATGGAATCGTCCTTTGGCACGAGCTTCAGAGACATCCGGGTGAGCAGCGATCCAGGGGTCGGCGAAGCAGGTCTAGCAGCCGTTGCCTATGGTTCAAAGATTCGATTTCGACCTGGTCGGTTTCGACCCAACACACGTCGTGGCCAGGAGTTGCTGGGCCATGAGCTAGCGCATATTGTCCAACAGCGTCAGGGAGGTGTGCGCCCGACGGGGATGGCGTTACTCTCGGGTCGCCCCATGCCGATCCATCACTCTGCGCAGCTCGAAGGCGAAGCGGATCGGGCCGGCAAAGCCGCAGCTAAAGGCCTTCCTGCTCAGATCCGCTCGAGCGGTGCCCAGCAAGCTTCAATTCCCGGGTCAACGGCGAGTGGCCCTGGGGTGGTCGCGCAAGGGTATGGAGATTGGAAAGACAACTGGAAGCAACGTGTCGGGATCATGGCCGGGCTCACTGGCATCGGAATCGCCGGTGCTATGGCTTTGCGTCGCGGGAAACCGAACCTTACCTCGCAAATGACAAAGCATTTTATGCAATATCCCAACAAATTCTTCACCACGCCGGCCAGGCTTAGATACAATCCTACGCCGAATCATCCGATGGGGGAGAACAACCGGATGGAACATGTTTTGAAACATGCTAAAGATAATCCAAATAAGCCGGGGAAGCACGGTGTTTTTCGGGATCCCTACAATCCGAAGAACCCCGATCCCGATCCGATCTACAGTGTAGATCGCGCCTATCAGCAAGCTCGTGATGCGCCGGGCCCCTTGGGGACCAAAATGAACCAAACTGTTTCTTTAGGACCTAACGTTACACATACTCCTCAGCCGGGCGATCGCCATAGGTACGATATAACCCCTGACTACTTGCCCAAAGGTGCCCAAACTGGATTTGTCGGCGGTCAGCAAGGGAACAAAACCGGCAATCCAGCAACGACGAAAGTTCGAGTGGTGACACAGACTCGCCCTGGTGGAACCCCGAGACAGGACGATGACATCATTACTGGGTTTCCCTTCTAAGAATTCCGATGCCGCTCGTGGTGTGAGCGGGCTCACGAACGAACGACAGAATAGAAGTCGAGGCTCTGTATGTTCTATCTAGACGCATTATGTCCTCTCTGCGAGGCCGGTCCGCGTGGATTCCAGCGCTGCGCTGAGGAGCGGTCCATGGTCTTGATGTGCTACGAGTGCAACGCCGTCTGGTTGGATCCCAGCAATGCCGGGGCAGATGAGGCTCTGGCTCCCCGAGCGCCTGACTTCGAGATACCAGAGTTGGGTTGCTCGCTTTTCGGATCGCGATCGGGGTGGGCGACGCGAGACGAAATTGAATCAAAGGGTTGGACTGTCTACATAGGCGGTGAGTGGCAAGAAGATGCCTGACCGCTCGAGCCTCAACGCATGGATGAGTCATGTGCGGCAAGGCAGGATGCTGACAGCCTCTGTGCATTCCCTGTCTGAGAGCGTCAGCCTCAACGAGCAGCGAAAAAGGACGGGTCTCAATAAGCAATGACTAAGCCTAGCTTAGCCATCAAATATCTAAGTTAGGGTCGCCGGTGGACGAAATACTTGAGCGCCACCGTCAGCTCGAACACCGCCGCCGATCCATGGCCGCTGCCCAAGGCATAGAGCCGATCTCCGATCGCAGCGGCGCCTGGGGCTGCGATGGCTTGGGGCAATGACGGCTCGTGGTGCCAGTAGTCACCGATGGCGTCGTAACGCAAGCATTCCGGGGTCGCACCGTTGGTGATGGCACCACCAACGACGTAAAGACGGTCGCCGATGGTGGCCGCCACGGCTCCGGAACGTGGACCGGGCAGCTGCGCGAGGGCATCCCAGCGGTCGTGCCCTGGGTGATAAGCCCAATGCCATGGCTCCAAGATTCGTTCGCGCCGTGGCAACACTTTGTCATGGGTACCGCCGCAGACGTGGATTCGACCGCTGCCCGCCGCGGCAGCCAGGCCGGCGGCGGCGTGCGGTAAGTCCGCTAGACGACGCCAGGAGTCCGTGGACGGGTCATAAGCCTCGGCGCGATCCGAGGCGGCTTCGCCGCCGCGTCGGTGAACAGCGCCGCCGCCGGCAAAAAGCTGACCGCCCAAGGCAGCTAACGCCAGGGCGGAGCGAGGCTGGGTCAGATCGCTGCACGCTGACCAGCCCTGGCTAGGATCGAGCGCCGCGACTGAGCCGGTGGGTGTGCCGTCCGCGAGCATTCCTCCGGCGACGTAGATCCGGGGGCCGAGGGCGGCGACAGCGAAGCCTTGACGAGGCTCCGGCATGGCGCCCCAGCTTTGCCACTGGTGGCTCGACGGATCGTACTCCCAGACGTCGCCCGACTCGAGAAAGCTGTAAATTCGGCCACCGAGGGCGGCACTGCGCAGCGGGCCGGCGTCAGGTCGTGGTAAGCCACCGACCGCTTGCCATGCGGCTTGCACGTCGACCGTGAGACTGCCACCGGTGTAGACGAAGCCCGGCGGTGGATCCGGACTTTCCCCGAGAATCGAGAAGCCCATCGGGACTCCGCCGACGCCCGGCGCCAGTTTCGCTTGCGTGATCGTGCCGTCCCGCAGATGCTCGTTCGATACGCTGGCCGGGCTGAGTTCGGCGGGCTCGGGGGAGGCCTCGGGCAGACTTCGAGCCGCGGTCTTGGAGGCGGTCGGCGCGCTGTTCTCGGCTTCGTCCTCGGTCAAGGGCCGGAAGATCCGACGATAATCGAGCAGCTGCCATTTGCTGACGTCGAGTGCCGCCAGCAGCGCCAGGTGATGAGCGACGCCACGCGGCGGCTCGGCCAACGGCGCGCCCGTCTCGTCACGTGACCAATCGATGTCTTCGGTGGCGGTGCGGGCCGGCAGCCACCAATAGTCGCCGGCACGGTAAGGACCGTCGGCTTCGAAATAAACCTCGACGCCGGCCTCGAGCGGTAGCCAGCGCCGAGTTTCAACGACCGCCGCGCCGTCCTGCAATTTCAGGCCATCAACCGCCTGGTGGTCCCAGCGCCTCAACAAAGGATGGCGTTCGGCCCGGCCGTCGATCTCGGGCGGCGGCTTCAGGGTGACCTCTAGGCGAGAGTCGTCGATGCCAACGATTCGGTGCAGTGGGCCGGCATGGGAGCTCAAGATTGATCGGTCGTCGGAAAGCTCAACCCACTCGCCTTCGGCCAGACGCACGCTACCTTGGCCGGGATTCTCGAGCTGAACCACCGAGTCGCCGGCGCGCATCCCGCGCACGGGATAGGTCACCGAGCCGTTGTGGCGCGACCATTTGAATGTGGTTTTGGATGGGGTCGAATCGTCCGGGTGATGAATTTCTACCCGATAGAGGTGATTGTCGAGGGGGGCCTCTGTGTCGCCGAGGCGTCGGGCACGGAGGCGCCCCTGGTGTCGCGACTCGGTAATGTGCTTCTGCCACTGCTTCGTCACTGCCCGGCGGTCGTCGATCGGGGTGCCCGGCGCCAGCTGCAGGATCCTGACCTGAGTCAGAATCTGCGAGCGTGTTGACGTGTCGGCTCCCGCCATCGCCACCTCGTACAGTCCCGGGTCTCCGGTCGCCGCCACCAGGTGTTCCCAAGCGTCGAGATAGAGCAGATACTGCCCCAGTTCCCCTTGGCGTAAGGCGTCGGCGGGATCGTCAGGCTGCTCATCGAGGGGGAACTCGCGCTCGTTTTCGCACATCAGGCCAGCGACGTAGTAGCGTCCGGCGCCGACCGTCAACAGACCGAAACCAAAGGTCGGCGAGTAAGCTTCTTGGCCGTCGCCGAGGATCGCCGGATTGTTGCCGACGAGATCCTCAACCTGGCCGGACACCGGAGGTCGGTCAAAACGCCAGTGACCGACGAGCTCTCGACGGTCGTCGGTCGTCAGCTGCTCGAGATCACGCCCCAAAGTGCTCGCGTGGAGCTCGACGTTCCAGATCCGCAGCTCCATCAAAAGACCCGCGTAGGCCCGCTGTGGCTGGAGATCCCGCAGCAAGGCGCCAGCCAAGAGGAAGCTCTTTCCCGCTCCCGGCGGCAGGCCTTGGCGGTCGGCGCCGACCCGCTCGCCGTTGACGTAGACCGCACTCGAGGAGCGACCGCTGACGACGGCGATATGGTAAGAGCGACCGACCGTCAGCTGGGCTCGGGTGAGCAAATGCTCTTGCTCGGCGCCGTAGCGATAGAGCACCAGGCGCCCATCCTCGCCCAGGGCGAGGACGAATCGGCAGCGGAACTTCTTCTGACCCTCAGTCCGGTCAAAGCGGGCGACCAAGGTGCCGGTGGGGCTCTGCGGGCGGATCCGGAGCTCGAAGCTAAAGGCATTACCGTTGAAGGTCGAGACACCCTTGCCGCCGATGCGCAGATACTGACGTTCGCCATCGAAGCGAAGCGCTCCGCGCAAGGCGATCTCGAAACCGGCATGGTCAGCCGGTCCGCCCTCGGTGCCGACCAGGTCAGCGGCCAAGGTCTCTCGCCGATAGCCTTCGATCTCGACTTGATCATTCCAGTCCGTGTCCAGCAGGACTCGCCCCTGCTGCAGCCGTACCGAGCTGTAATGCTTCGTCGGATCGAAGGTGACGCGCGAGTAGTCGCCGCGGTGATTGCCTTTCATCGAGCTCCTTGGGGATGCTTGCTCTCAGGTCACGAAATAGTATCGGCCGTGCAACGGCCAGCGCACGTATTCTCGAAGGATGGCGTCGAGTTGAGCCTCACGCTGGGGCTGAAAGAGGCGATGGAAGGCTCCGATCTCAGCCCCTTCGCTACCGCCGTTCCGGATCGTCAGAGGACACTTGAGATCCAGCTGAGCGTAGCCTGGAGCGCCATACGCCGCCGAGGTGAAGGCGTTGAGTGAAAGGGGCTTGGCAACGTCCGGAGCGTCCGAGGGGGGAGGAGTCCGTGAGCCGGAGGGTAGATAGCTATATTGAACCCAGCCCTCTTGGAGTCGTCTGACGGTGACCCGCTCGACGAAGAGAACATTGAGCGCTTCGAGCTTTTCGACCGCGACGCGGCCAAAAACCGTCGTCCGCACCAACGACGCCGGGGGCCCGAGGTACTCCACCCCCGGGTCCGGCCCGGGGCCGGAGATCGCCGGGCGTTTTCGGACGGTGCTCTTAAGACCCGCGTCAACGATACTGTCCTCGAGCCACAATCCCAGACTGCTCGCAGGGAGCTGGATCGGGCCGAGAATCGACCGTCGAACGAAGACCCGGTTCAGCAGCGAGGCGCCGGTGATGCTCGGCGTGGCCGGATCGGTGGCCGCCGGCGGCCTCAAGGTGCAATCGGCCAAGGTCAGATCGACGCCCCGCCTGAGATGGATCTGGCCTTCGATCCACAAACCCCCGAGCATCAGATGAGCACTCGGCTCAGGCGTCGGCGACGTCGGGTCGACCGCTGAACCGTGGACTCGGACATCGCCGACGATCGTTGGCCGCCGGCCGTCCGCGGCTTCGATCACCAGCCGCCGTCCGTCGAGCTCGAGCGCCAAGAGTGAGGCCGGCAGGACGTGGGTCGCATTATCCAGGATGCGGACGTGACCGGTCGTCTGCCCGGACTTTCGCCACGCCAGAAGGGCCTCGTCCAGGCCCGGGAATACACCGTCGGCTTGGGTCTGCCCGTCAGTGATCGCGTTGCCGTCGACCACTGCCCACCAGGAGTCGGGCTCGATCGGCGCCAGGGTGTCCGCCCGACCGTAAGGGCCGCCGCCGATCGCGTCGCTGAAGCCGTAGCTATAGCTCACCCGGACTCCCTGCTTCTCTCCCTGGGCGGTGACCGTCAGGCGGCCGAGCACAGGATCGACCATCGCCTGGATCGGGCGCTCGACAATCCGGCCGTCCGCGAGGTGTTGACGATAGGTCTCGCCGTCCGGGCGTTGCCATTCTTCAAGATCGCGAATATCGAGGGCTTCGGGGGGCACCGGCCGATCGCCGAAAAAGACCTCCAACACCGGTGGCGGGCTGAAATAGTCGGTCGCTGGGCGGCGGCCCGCACGCCGGGCGGCAATCTCTGCCGCCAAAGGCGGCCTCGCCAAAGGCCCCGGCAAGTTTTCGGCGTGAGCTGGGACCGCCGGTGAAGTCAGGGGCCGAGGTCGATTAAACAACGGTACGTCCTGACCGAAGGGGTTGAAGGTAAAGCCTCCGGGCTCGTGCTCATACGGGGTCACACCACTGATCGGAAAACTGTCGAGTCGATAGAGCTCGAGACCGACGTCTGGCGTACCGACGTCTGGCGTACCGACGTTCGGAGTGGCGCCACTATGTGGGCTGACGAGCCTTTGTTGAGGAGAATCTGTCGCGGTTCGACGCACGTCGACCGTGCGGGCGGGAATGGCGAAGGGGCGGCGTGGGTTCGATGGCCTGAAAGCGGTCCGGGTCTCGACCGTGCCGCCCTGACCGGGCTCCGGGTGCGCCACGCTCTGGGTGCGAACTCGGAGGCGAAAAAGCTCCTTGGCTTGGGCACTCCAACCCGTGGCGTTGGCGGCGACTCGGCCTAACGCCGTTGAGATGCCTTTTCGCCGACGGTGTCCCAGGGCGTTGGCCACCAAGGCACGGCTGACGAAGCTCGAATTGGGGACCCCGACCAGGTCTCCGATATAAGAGATCGTCGGTAGGTCACAGGTTTCGATGAAGTTGCGCTCATAGAGTGCTGCGGTCGCCTCTTCGATCTGTCGGAGCTCGCTTTCGAGCACCTCCATCAAAGCGCGCAAAGGTTCGCCTTGCGCGTGATCGCTGGTGCGAACGTACTGCGGCAGAAGCTGGTAAAGTCGATCGCTCGGAACTCTCATCGGTGCCTGCGCTCCTTGGAATTCGTGACCTCCACCCCGGGGATTTCGATTTGATCTGGATCGATCAACAAGAGTTGGGCGGGCTGAATCGACTTGGATGCGTTCGCGTCTGAGCTGACTCGCGCCGGCTTGGCGGTTAGCGACGACATCATAGGCCTGGTCCCCGGAGGCGTGTCGCCTTCGTGTGCGTCGACCTTCGCCAGCTCGTTCAGCGCACCAACGACGTAGAATTTCAGCGGTCGCGCCGAGATCACGCCGTCCACTTTGAGCGTTTCGTCGGTGATCATGGCCTCTGTCACGGTCGCGCCGAAGTAGCTGCTTCCGAAGCCAAATTTGTCGCTCAAGTGGGTCCGGATGGCTTTCTTGACTGCGGCCTTGACAAAGCCTTGGGCGATCAGGACCTCCAGCGACACGCCGAAGCGTACGGATTCGTAGGAATCGATCTGCACCCGATGTCCGGGGATGCGCTCCAAGTCGACAGCCGCCAGAACTTGGTTCTGGAGATCGCTGCCTTCCTCGACTGGGGCGCCGTCGTGCCCAGCAACCGTTAAATGCAAGATATTTGCGGTGTTGGCCCACAGCCTGGAGAGGATCGCTCGACTGATGCCAGGATAGGTATAGACAGAGTCTTGAAGATCAAGAGTCGACGTTATGCGATGGAGAGGGCGGGTCCAGACCGGAGCCCGGAAGCGACTTTGCTCCAGCGGCTCCTTGGCGCTACCAGCGGTCGAGGGCAGCTGGTTGTCGGCGCTCCTGAGTCCCATCGGGCGCGTCAGCAGGACGCTGAGCTGATGCGGGTTGACGGTCTGCTGCCACATCCCGCTGCGGTAGGTCGCCGTGACGTTGTTGGTGCCGGTCGGCAGCCGCGCTCCGTGTCGGCCGTCGCCGAAGAGCACGGTCGGCATACCGCTGTGATCGGGCACGATCATGTAGGCTCGACTCTCAGGCCCGACCTGCTGGAGCGCGGTCACCTGTCGCCACAGCACGCCCTGGACCCGGATTTCAAGGGTCGATGCGTAGTCAAGACGATCGGTCGCTGGCAAGTAGGTCAGTAGCTTTTTCAAGGTGAAGCGTTGGAAGGCCTTGCCCGCGTCACCGCTGCCGAGCACCTCGGTGACGGTCTGACCTTGGGTCGCCGCCGCGACGTTGGCTTGAACCTCGGCCGTTTCCCGGGCGAAGGCTCGCGTCAGCGGTGGATAAAGCTTCAACCGGGTGACCCGTTGGATTTCTTCGTTGCCGGTTTTGCCAGCTTTGCCGGTGTCGGCCGTGTCGGCCGTGTCGGCCGTGTCGGCCGTGCTCATCGACTTTTCCGTTCCACTCGCGAGCTCAACGGACGGTGGAATTTGGCCCAGCGACGAGCTTTGGACATAGGTCTGCTCGGCGATGGACTCATCGTCGGATTCGGCGGGCTGCCACTTCAGGCCTTCGATCCCCAAGGAAGACTTTGACAGCGCTGGGTATTCGATCGTCCCCTCGTTGCCCGCGGCATCGCGGACCTTCAAAAAGACCGAACTTCGACTCGGCTCGAGGATGGTCAGGACCTGAACCGAGTCGCCGACTTTGATGTAGAGGGGCGGATCCCCAGGTGCCACGCTCGTTGTGATCGGCAGGCTCTCGATCAGCGCCCGACTCGGCTTGCCGGTGACTACCACCGGTCGGTGGGTTGGCAGCGGATCGGCCAACGTCGGCTCGATCTCGACCATGAATCCGGTCACCGGCTCGAGAAGTGGCACTTGGCCGACCCAGAGCGGGAGCTCTTCGCTGGCGGCGAGCACTGACGTCTGGCGCAGATCGAAGGTGGCCAGGTCAGGATCCGGAGCGACTTCGAGGCGAGTCACCATGGCGTCGAGACCGAAGTCTTGGCGGCGAACCTCGCGGACCGAGAGAATCTGGGTGATCAACACCGCCGGTGCTTTGGCGGACAGTTTTGCCGGCGTCGAAGGGGGGGGTGAAGACTTCGCTGAAGACTTTGGCGGTAGTTTCGCGGACGAGGTTTTGGGGTCGCGGCTCTCGCTGAGCACCACCCAACCGCCGGACACCAACTGCGGGTAGACCGTGTCCAGATCGATCTCGCCGAGTACGGTTCCAGTTTTGCCCGACTGAGGTTGACGGCCCGGCTGCAAGTGGAAGTTCGGCCAGTTGTCGATCGGAAACTCGCCAAAGGGGCTGGCAGCGAAGAGCTGCCCACCGGCGACCGCGAAGGCGTTGACCTGGGACGGCGACGGGGTCGTGACCGGCCGCCAAGCCCCTCCAGGGCTCGAGAGATGGTAGAGCCCGTCGGCGGTGCCGGCATAAACCTCCGAACCCCCCGGGCTGCAGGACAGACTGAGGACGTTGGAGGGCCCATCGGGACCACGCCAGCTGGGTGTGAGATCGCTGGTGTGCAAAATACCTCCAGCGGTGCCGGCGTAGATCCGGTCGCCGCACGTCGTCAGGCAGGTCACCGGCTGGTCATCGTCGCCGGGCAGAGATTCTTGGCTCCATCGGCCGCCACGGTTGTCGGTCGACCAGATGCCTTTGGCGGTGCCGGCGAGCAGATGACCCTCCTTCGGTCGCGGCAGGAGAGCGTGGACGAGGAGGTTGGAGATGCCGGTGGTCTTGTCGGTCCCCGGTAGCTTGTGATTGACCGGAAGCCAGCCGCTGCCCGGGCCATCGCTGCGAAAGATACCCTGGTCGGTGCCAGCGAAGAGGTCGTCACGTCCGGTGTTAGGATCGGCGAGCGTAGCGAGCGCGAAGACCGGAGCCCGCGGCAAGTTTGGCGTCGGTTTCTGTCGTCGGCGAATGACCAGACCGACGACCCGCGATAAGAAACGCAGGATCAGGCGCCAGGGGAGGGACGAAGATTTCTTGCTACCGGTTGATGTCGACTTGCCGGTGCCTGACGTCGTTGTCTGAGAGCTTTGCGATCGGTTGGAGCTGGTCTGGGGCGGCAATCTTCGGGTGACCGGTTCCCAGGTGTCGCCGTCATCCGCCGAGCGGAAGACCTGACCCGTGGCGGTACCGGCAAAGATTTCGCCCGGCTGACCTGCCGCTAAGGCCAGCACTTCGGTCACTGGCAACCCTGTCTTGAGTAGCTGCCAATCCTCACTCCAGTGCGGCGAAGGAGTGTCGTCGACTTTGCCGCCCGGTGCCAGGCGATAGAGACCGGCAGCAGTGCCGGCGAAAAGGTTGCCCGATGGGCTGGTTTGAAGCGCCGACACGGTCTTCGTGGGCAGGCCGTCATTGGCGGCCAGCCAGGCGTTGCCCGGAGCGTCGACGATTCGGACTCCGCCCTCGATCTGCTGCACTTGGCGTTGCTGAGGCAGAGGCACTTTGTCCCATGGGACGGCGTTGAAACCGAAGAGTCGGGCGCGCAGGCGCAAAGCCAGGATTTCAGGATCGGCATAAAGCTGATCTAGATGTTCCGGATCGAAGGCCGGCTTCCAGACGACGGTGGTCGAGGCTGGCTGTGGGCCGCCCAGGGGCGGCTTTTGCTGACGTTTTTCTTGCAGAGTTTGAGGGCTCGGTCGCGGACTCGGTTTGGCTTTCTGGACTGTGCGCAGCACCCGCCGGGTGGTCTTGGGGCCGGTGCCGAAGATCAGGAACTCATCGCCGATCTTGAGACGGCTACGGGTGCCCGAGAGTCGCAGTTCGGTGGTGCTGCCGAGGAGTTTCTGTGGCTCCGCGACCAGTGGCACCACCGCACTCAACGTATTCCACTCGGCGCGCACCTCGAGATCGTGCGAGGTTTCGAACAGCTGCGGTAGCTGTCCTCGCAGTGGCAAGCTCTGCACCTGTGCGCCCTTGGCCAGATCGATCTTTTGCGGCATGCCCGCCGCCCCCGAGGCGGTGAAGTTGATCCAGGCGCTGGCGGCCTCCCCCGGGGACGGCCGGTAGGCGAGCGAGCGGATGAGCTCGCGCAGTGACAGCTCTTGGCTGGCGGTGAGCTGATAGCTCTCCTCCGAGATGCGTCGCAAATAGAAGCTCAAAATCTCACCGACCAGGGCCCAGGACTCGAGCAGACCGACGACCCAATTGTCGCGCAGGGTCAGATTGAGACGCGCCAGCGGCGTGTCGCCAGCAAAGGTGCCGTCCGGAATCTTCTGCACCGGGATACGGCGCAACATTTCGTCCAGGAAGAGGCCGTAGGTGCCGCCGATCGGCAGCGACTGGCGCGGACTCCAGCCTTCGGGCGGCGGCAAGCCAATGGCAGGGCGTTGCGGCTTCATTGGCCGCCCTCGAGCTTCAGTTGGAGGGTCCCGAGCCAGGGTTTTTGCGGGTCATTGTCAAGCCTTGCGATTTCCCGTCGTCCGATCGGCACCAGGCCGCGCTGCAACTCGTCGCCGGGAGAGCCGATGAGGCGGCGAAACTCTTCAGCTCGGACTTCGGCCACCCCCACCACCTGGTTCGCTCGCTGCAGCAGCGCAGCGAGCTCGATCGATTCGGCGAAACCGTGGGCGTCCGGATAGAAGAAACCGGTCTGGCCGTCGGGTAGCCGGCGATTGCTGAGGGCGTCGGTCAAGCGTCGGCGGACGTTGATGGTCAAGGCGGTCGGTTCGACGCGAACCCGTAGGGAAACCGCCAGGGAGACCCAGAGCGGAGGCCGCACCTCCAGGTTGCTGCCGACGAGCAAGAAGGGCTCGAGGAAGGCGTGGACACGGGCGCGAAAGGCGCTGTCCACAGGCTTTGCGTCGCGGCGTTGGACCCGCAATATGGCCTGCAGCCAGCTGCCATGGGGCTTCAAACGGCAAGCGGCGTCGTGGACCTCGGGGTCGCGTTTTGCCCGGGCGATGAAATCGGCTTCGGTGACGCAACGAAGTTGGTCCTGGTAGGCCGCGGGCGCCTCGAAGCGGGCTTGCGACAGGGGTTGGGGCGTGCCGCCGGCGGCCGCTGGCAACGGACTGCGGACGCTGAGGAGGGACGGGTTGCTGGTGACCAGGTGCGCCGCGGCGTCGGGACCGACGTCGGCGGAGGCGTCGGAGCCGACCCGATAGTAGGCCCAGAAGCGGGTGCTCGCGGCCGGCCGCATGCCCTCGATCCCGTTGCCGAAGCGCAAGCGGGCCGTGCGATCGCTCTCCATTTCCACCACAAAGTGGCGGTCGAAGCGGTGGCTCTCGAGCAGGTCCTGGCGCACCTGCCAAGGTTCGCCGGCCAACGGTTGCACCAGGTCGCCTTGGCAGCGCCACTGGAGTCCGTCGAGGGCAAAGAGCGCCACCGCCGGGACTGTTTTGTGGAGATTCTGGACCTGACTGTCCAGGGCTGGCCGTTGGCGTTCTGCGGACTCGTAGTAAGGCTGATGGAACACCAGATTCTTGCGCTCGAGGTCCACCTCATACTTGCCGGCCGATGGCACTTCGGGCAGCTCCTCTTCCACCGTCTGTCCATGGTCGGCAAGCACCAGATTGCCTCGCGCTACGGCCAGAGGCCATGGCTTTCCGGTGTCCGGATCGAGGCAGTCGTGGTCGACGATCGGCAGGTCGAAGGGCAGAGCGTCCTGCTTGAACCAGGTGATCTCGATCAGCTCAAGGTCCGGCTCGAGCGGATCGTGAGTGGTGCTAACCGACTTCAGACGGACCACATGCCGGCGTTTCAGGTCGTCGGTGGGTTCGCCGGTTCGCGGATTTCGTGTCTGCTCGAACAACACCACGTCGCCGGCGTTAAACGCCGGCCAAGCCTGTCTGGGCGGCTCTTCGCATCCGGGCTTCGGGGATCGTCCACAGATCAGGGTTGCCGTGGTCGCTCCTTTCGCGAGTCCGTAGTCCCAGGTTCCCCAAGGGTAGATCGCGATCTGGTTGTGTTGCCGATAGACGGTGACCCCATAAAGGGTTTCGAAGACCACCGCGCCGGCCGCCAGTGCCGCTTCATATTCTGCCGACGGGTAGGGTAGGGTCGCCGGCGCGGCGGATTGCACTTGAGTCAGGACCTGGCTGCCTTGCGGCAGCCACTCGCCCGCCGCTCGGCTGTCCATGGCGACCTCGACGAAGATCCACAGTCGGGCATTCCAGCCTTCGTGCAGGGTGTAATCCAGAAGCCGGGCGTGACGTCGCACCGACACCCGGCGCCGCGCGGTCTGGAGATAAGCTTCGGTGCCGGCGGCATCCTGCTGATAACTCAGATAGTCCGCCGCGAAAGCGAGGACTTCGATGATCGTGATCCCCAGATCCGCCGGATTACGCTCGATCCAGTCCGGCACGGCCCGGGCCATGTGGGTGAGCATCAAGCTTCTGAAGCTCTCATAATCCCGGGCCAGGTAGTTGAGGTCCGCCGGTTCGGGAAGAGCCCCGGGCTCGGGTTCTAAAGGAAGTGTTAGCGGCGTCACCTGGCCCGGCACGAAGCGAAAACTGGCACGCTTGAAGAATGGGTCGAGGTGCTCAACGTCGACCAGTTCGAGGGTATAGGGCTCGCTCTCATTGTGCAGACGGCCGATCGTCGGCCCGGAGGCGAGTAGGGCGACGATCAAGGTGGTGCCGGAGTCGGGGTCACGAACGCTTTGAATCTCGAGGTTCGGAACCGGCTCACCGTTCGTGTCCAGAATGACGATGTTGGCTGGGCCGATACCGGCCGGAATCGCCCGCTTGGCTTCGCACCCGGGGCGCGGAGGCAGGCTGGGCAGGAAGCGGAGGACGAGCCGCCAGCCCGCGCGATTTCGCGGATCGGGGTGGGCTGTGACCTCGTCGAGGCCGGTCTCCCGAGGGCTGCGAATGACCAGACGTCGACGCTCCCGAAGAAAAGCTGTTTGGTCGGCTCCCGTTTGGCCGGCCCCCGTTTGGCCAGCCCCCGTTTGGCCAGCCCCTGGTTGGCCAGCCCCTGGAATTCTGGTGTTGGCGATCACCGGATGCCCTGCCGCTTGAAGACGGCGACTTGACGCTGGCGATTGCGTCGCACGACGTAGGTGACCTGGACCACCAGCGTGCTTTCGCCGGAGAGCGTCGTGCGCACTCCCTCCACCTCGATGACGTCGCCGAGCCAGCGTTGAAGCGCGCTTTGCACCAGGAACTCGGTCGCCGTCACCTCTTCTGTGGTGCGCGAGGCGAAGACCACCTCGAGCAGGCCACAGCCAAAATCCGGCCGGTTGACTCGCTGGCCCGGGGAGGTGAACAGCAACTGCTCGATCAGCTCTTCGACGTGCAGGTCGTAGGGCGGATCGGCGAGACGACCGCGACCGTCGATCTGAAAAGGAAAGCCGACTTCCATGGGGCCCGCGGGGTTCAGATCACCACCGGTTGCTGGCCGTCGATCAACAGGTCGCCGTCGACCTCGACCCCGCCGTTGATGGTCTGCAGCAAGCCGGTGATGTCGATGTTGCCGACCGCCGTCAGCTCGGCGGCGCCGAGCGCAGAAAGGGTCAGGTCAAGGCCAGCAGAGAGCTCCGCTGCCAGGCCGCCTTCGGCGGAGAAATTGGCGCCGGCGCTCAGGTTGAGCTCGCCGGCGGCTTCGAAGGATCCGGCCCCTCCGGCATTGAGGTCGACCGCACCGGTGGCCTCGACCGTGGCGTCCAAGCCAGCCTGGACCTCGACCGCACCGGTCGCCTCCATCGACGCGTTGGCGCCGGCGGTGATCTCCACCGCGCCGGTGGTGGCGGTCGCCGAGATATCCTCGTCAGCGGTCATCACAATGCCAGCGCCGGCGGTCTCGGTGATGCCCTCCTCGGCGGTCATCGAGATGGTGCCGGCGTTCATCTCGATGCTTTCCGGGGTCATATTGATCACCGTGTCGTCGCCCACGGTCAGGGTGATGCCTTCCTCCGGGCTCATGAAGATCTTCGAGATCCCGCACAGGATCTCGACGCCGACGGTTTTCATGGTCATCTTGATCGGCGGCTCGACGTCGACCGCCGCGGTCTCGGTCTGCAGCTCGATGCCGCCTTCGGTCGGCGTGTCGTTCATGTAGAACGTGTTGAACTGGGTCTTGACGATCTTGACCAGCGGGGCATCGGCGGGATCGAGCTCCTCGGGGGCGGGAAACTCGGTCGGCTCCCACCAGCAGCCGGACCAGATCGGATAATTGGGGTTGCCGCCCTCGAATTCGATCCACACGTTGGCGCCCACCGGCGGGATGCGGTAGCTGCCGACATCCTCGCCGGCGTAGGGCACGCAAGGCAGAGCCCAGTTCTGGAGCGCCCCGGGGACGGCGGGAACGATGGCCAGGATGCGTCCGCGCATCTCCTCGTCGATGTTTTCGATCACCTCGCCGCGGTATTTGCCATAGAAGCGTCCGGGAGCTTCGGGGGTGGCGTCGTCAGTGGGGTTGGGACATCCGGCGTCAGGGCTCATGGTTGGGGACCTCCTGAACAGTCGAACCCGTGCCTTCACGGGTGAGGGTGAAATCCTGCGTATACCACCAGCTACCCTGGACGGTATTCATCTTGTGCTCGACTTCTTTGACGTAATACAGACCGTCATAGCTATGACCGGCGCCGCGCACCGCCACCAGCCCAGGCGAGTTGAGCACCTGGCCATAGCGCGAGGTCTCGAGCCGGCCGGTGACGGTCACGACCTCGTCGGTGGAGTCGTCGGTCTCGGACTGGGCCAGTACCCCGGCGAGCGCCACGCCCATGCCCTGGTGCTGAAACAGGTTGGCCCGGGTGCCGAGCTCGACCAGCTTCTTCAGCGCCTCCAGCGGATCGGTCACCAGCTCCGAGAGCAGGTTGCCGGCGGCGGGCAACGCCGGATTCGCGGCCAGCGGCGGCGAACGGGTGCTTTCGGCGATGACGATCGGCACTGGCACCGGCGGGATGAACGGCTGCTGCACGGCGCCCCAGGTCATGGTCGGCGCCAGGGAGTTGTAGTTGAAACTGATCGATTCGACATTGGTCGACGGCCCCATGTCGACGGTCAGCGCCCTTTGGGGGGTGCCGGAGGTGATCGGTGGCCCCCAATAGGCGGTGTTTTTGCCGGCGGTCGGCCCGGGCTTGATGTAAAAACGGTAACCGTTCTGTTGTGCCAGGGTCTGCAGGTAGTCGCGATCGGTGCAATTCTGCTGCGGCACCCAGTCGAAGGGGATGATGTCTTTGAGGGTTGGCTTGACGTCAGCGGAGATATCCAGCAGCTCATACTTGGCCAGCACCGCCTCGACGATCAAAAAGTCGCCCATATGCGGGTACTCGAAAGAAATCTGGATCAGCCCCATCTTGACGCTGACGTCCTCGCCGATGACGGTCAGCGTGGTGCCGCCGGGCCCCGGCGCCGGGGTCAGCTGCTGGTGGGTGATGTAACCGTCGATCAACACCCTGGGCGACCCGAGAACGGTCACCACCAGGGTGATGCGGGCGAACGGCTGGAGCGCTGAGATGACCACCAAAGGGAAATCGTTGTTGCCGGCCACCCGCTCGACGTGAAAGGTCAGTTGGAAAGTCGAGGGCGCGGTTTCGCTCCGCTTGACCTGGATGGTCTCGAGCGCTTGCATCAGTTCGAGCGGTGCCGGGGAGAGCCCGACCAAAAGCTCGATGCTGATCTTGCCGGAACCGTTGCCCGAGCTCACTCCTGACGCTCCCTCTACAGCTCCGGCACCGAACCCTCGGTCTGGGGCTTCGGCACCCGCAGGAGGCGTCCGGGCTTGGCGGTGAGCCGGGAGGGGACGAGTGCGTTGTTGGCGTCGGCGATGCGCCAGAACAGCTCCGGGCGGCCGAGGGTGCGATTGGCGATCAGATCGAGGCGGTCGCTCTGGGTGACCGTCACCACCTCGAGCAGCGGCAGCCTCTCGCCCTGAGGGCAGAAGCGGCGTGCTTTATACACCACCTGAGTACCGTCCTCGCGGGTGTAGACCAGATCGGGAAGCTGGGCGTAGCGGCTGTCTTGGGTGATCATCTCAGGACTCGGTCGGGGTCGTCTCGCTCAGGCTGTTGGGATCGACGCCGATGATCTGCTTGGCGTTCTTCGGTTGCACCCAGCTGGCCATGGTCTGCTGGTTCTGTTGGTGGGTGAGGAACAACGAGTAATCCGGGTTCGAGGGAAAGACGTCGGAGTAGGTCAGGACTCGCAGCTCGAGAGCGGCGGCGGCAGCGATCGGGCTGAGGTTGCCGTCGTAGAGCTCTTCGGTGATCGCCAGGCTGGTCAGGCGTACCGGCACCACCCGGTGTTTGCCCCAGACGAAGACCAGCCGTGGCGCCAGCGGCGGCACGACGTCGATCGAGCCTTGTTCGAGATTCGAGTTGTACTGATTGACTTCTTGGACGGATGGGTAGAGCAACTGTTCGAGGGCCGCCAGCAGAGGGTAGATGCCATATTCCGACGCCGTCGCATTGCCCGCCGCCAGCTGGTCGATGGCGTCGAGCCGAGCTTCGAGTTGAATCGTCTCCACCGCCGCGCCGGTGAAGCGCACAGCGCTCGAGCGGTCTCCCTCACCGGCGCCGACGGTATTGGGCTTGAGGCTGCGACGCAGAGTCGCCGGGTTGAACTGGAAAGGAATGGTGGTGCGTTTGCCGGTGGTATCGTCGATCGACACCAGCGCTCCCTTGAGCAGCGGGACGTTGGCCGGATAGGGCGGTCTCAGGGGCTGAGGTTGAGTCATGACGGCGAGCTCCCAGAGTGTGCTGATGGCGAGGCGAGAGAGGAGAGGGCCTGTTGGGACCGCGCCTGACGAGCCGCGATTCGCTGTTCCTGCGTCCCTTTGCTAGCTGCCAAGCGATTCCGGACTCGGGCTTTGGTCTGCGCTTGGAAGTCCTCGGGATCAATGCCCTTCATTCGGAGTGCGACGTTCTTTTTCGCCTGATTGAATCGTTTCTTGCGATCTCTGCGCAGTCGGCGCTCTTGCTTGGCTGTGTCGAGCCGTTGACGCAGGGCTTTGCGCTTCTCTTGCCCGGCCGCCAGACGCTGGCGATGGTGCTCGAGAGCGGGAGACTTCGTGACCGCGGTGCGAGTCTTGGCCTTCTTTGGCGGATCGGGCTGTGCTTCCGAGGTTTGGTCCGTTTCGGGCCGGTTTTCGGCGGCCGGAGTCGGCGACGACTTGGCCTTGGGGCCCTCGGCTGAGCGTGCGAAACGATCCTCGGGGAAGCCTCCTTTGCCCCCCGGGCAGCAACTGCCGCTGCCCTTGCCGGCAGTGCCACCGAGGGCGGTCTCGTCCGGGGAGGCGCCGCCTTCCGGGCCGGCGCCGGGGCCTCCGCCCCAGAACTTATTCCACGAGTGGGCGAGCTTGGCCTGGCTTTTGAACGCGTAGCGGGCTTCGTCGCCATGGGTGCCGCCGGCCAGGCCGAGGAAGCCGAGCACCGCCCGGCCTTGTCGCACCGCTCGCAGCTGCTTGAAGCGGTCGAGCTTGTCCCGGGCCGCGTGGTGGAGATCCCGAGCCTTGTAGGCGGCTCGTTTGACGGCGTTGGTTGGCTTGAGCTGAATCGGAGTTTGGCGGACCGAGGGATGGTCGACCCGCAGATCCGCGAAACGATGTTTGGACTCGGATCCGCCCTTGAGTGCCACCTTGGGTCGCGAACGAGCACGGACTCGAAACGTTGGCGAGGGCCGTCCGACCTCTCCCGCTCGGCGGGCTTGGGGTTTCGCACGATCGCCGGCAATAGGCAACGCAGCGCGCGGCGCTCGCGCGCTTTGAAAAACCTTTACAGCCAATCTCGTATCTCCGAGTCGGGAAGCGCTCTTCCTATCTTAGCAAACTCCCTGCGCGCCGCCCGCGCCAAGTGACCCATGCGCACCGGCTCGCCGGCATCCGCCGCCAGGAACGCGGCATGGACCGCGATGTTGCGAATATTGCCGCCAGCGACGTTGAGACGGGCCAGCTGTTCGACGCGCAAGTTCTCGGTCGGGGTGGCGGCCGGAAAGACTCGACGCCAGATCTCAGCCCGCTGGTTCTGGCTCGGGAACGGGAAATCGACGATGAAGCGAAAGCGGCGCAGGAAGGCTTCGTCGACCGCCGACTTCAAGTTGGAGGTGAGGATCGCCAGCCCGCGGTAGGTCTCCATGCGCTGCAAGAGGTAGCTGACTTCGATGTTGGCGTGACGGTCGTGGCTATCTTTGACCTCGGTGCGTTTGCCGAACAGGGCGTCCGCCTCGTCGAACAGTAAAATGGCGCCTCCGGCTTCCGCGGCGCTGAAGACCCGGCTCAGATTCTTCTCGGTCTCGCCGATGTATTTGCTGATCACCGACGACAGATCGATGCGATAGACGTCGAGCTGCAACTCGCGGCCGAGCACCTCGGCGGCCATCGTCTTGCCGGTACCACTACCGCCGGCGAAGAGCGCCGCCGTGCCGCGGCCGCGGGAGCTCTTGGTAGCGAAGCCCCAGTGGTCGAACACCTGGGC
>JAAAKL020001619.1:0-29843 GCA_010016065.2 Carybdea cf. marsupialis auct. non (Linnaeus, 1758) | reverse complement strand
AGCAGCTTTGCTAGTTACATAGCTAGAATTCAGTCTCAACGCTCTGTTCTGCACTGATGAGCCCACAAAGGGCGAAAAAGTTCTGTCTGCAGATTGAGTACATATGTTTATATATACATCTGCAGAATTGAGATCATGTATACCAGCATGCATGAACGCTTGCAAAAAAAAATTAAACCATCTTATTGTGATGTGATTTTCCAAGTAGCGAGTCTGACATTATAAGATGATAGATCTATAGCTGCTGGGTAATCAACAAGCTGAATCCATGTTGACATTGAGCACAATATACTTACTAGAATGATGTTTTTGTACTAAACAGTCTTTAAATGACCTTACCTTCACTTTTTTCACTGGATAGCGGTGGCCATTTAATACTGCTGTAGGGCAATCCATCCTTTTGAGATCCCAGACTCTAACCGACAATGACAAGATTGCACGGAAAAGTTCCACATCATTATCTCATTAAAGTATAAAATAATTAACTGATCAAAAATGAATAAAATACGACCAATAATAGATCACAGAGAAACAGTCCTGGAGATTTAAGGAGCAAATGAACTTAACCTAAAAAACCCGAAAGCCCAGCTAGTGTTGTGCTTGTTACTACGTGTTTAGATAGAAGAATTCACATCGGATGAGCTGGGTTTATCAGACGTGTGATCACATTTAGTCACCAGGAATAAGTGAGGTGAGTACAAGATCGAGGTTGTTATTAAACATTAACATAACAGTGGATAAAAGAACAAAACCAAACTATGTTATGTACTAAAAAAGTGCCTGTGATGATTTCTTTCATTTAAGATAAGTGATTTAAGCGTGAAAATTTGTTGGAATCTGGTAAATTAATTTTCCATTCTTTAGCATAAAATATTTACTGGTCCCAACAAATTCCTCTGCACCCCACAAATTTCTTAGCACCAATTTTGTTACGGATTAAAACTGGCCCATTCAAAGATTGCAGTTTTTGATGAAGTTCTGTTGACATCCAAATTATAAGGTATTGGTTTTGGGGATTGGAAATTCGTCATTCCCAGTTATCTGGAAGCAGGCAAAATTTCAGTCCATATACCAAGTTGTCCGTCTTTTAATTAAAGATTTTAGCCTTGCGCTCTAAACGTTTGAAATTCTTATGACAATGTTACTTCTCCATTTATCATCAACTGTGCGGGACAGTCACAAAGGTGATAGCCTGCTAACTGAAACAAAATTAGGTCAAATAAAGTGAAAAGGAGAGGTCAGAACATTTGTAGGCTATTCCTATAGAAGATAATCTTGTACAAGTAAGTGTATTCTTATTCAAAACAGTGGCGGTCTATCCACATAATCACAGAAATAGATGATATTTGAACACAAAGTAATAATTTCACTTAATTACTTCATCAAGTAATGTATACTACATTTCTGACTAAACACAGTATTTTGCAATTAAAAGGTGAAATTTGCAGTTTGACGACCTAGAATGGTATTTAAATTGGCCATCGCCTTCGATTACAGATAAACTACGTAAATCAATGACATCTAGATAAAAAAGAACCTCTTGCCGCAGTCGTTCATTAAGTCATTAAGGATGCCCTATGACGAATACCATTACTGACATAGAGGAAAATGGGAAAGATTTGAAGGGGTCAAAACCGTGGCCAACTCTATGAATTTCATTACATTTTTTAGGAATTCAAAGCGTTGTTTCAGTATTGACTATTAGTAACCCTTCTACCGTTTTGGAGCTTGTGGCCAAAAACTGCACCTCCTGTTATGCACAGAAATAAACGAAACAATACCCACTGTTGTCAGTCCCTACGTCTGATAGGGATATGTGATTTCAAAAAATTCTACTCGTTGGGTGGAGGGTGGTGGGGTGGGGAGTGAGGGCGCTGTTTGATTCGTCCAATGAAACAATACCTTTGATTTGATACCATATATCCGAAGGTTCTGAGTTTTGGTATACAATCAGTGCTACTGTTTGTAACAAACATGGTATAAAAGGGGACTGTAGTTTACTACGTAGATGTGTCTCTGTGTAGCAGAATAGTGACAGTTTCTGTCAAAGATGATCTATTATGCAACTTAACTAAGCTATTTAATTATGATAGAAACTATAAATCTTTAGTTGTATAAAGTATCGAACAAACAAAGCAATCACACTGTTAGTTTATTCTATATTCAAATACTGTTTATTAGATGGGGAATCAGTCCTGCACAATAGCCGCTTTAGTTTATCACATTTTGTGGACCACAATACCGTTTAATTACGTACCAATTTTCGGTCAAGGATCTTGGACACACGGGCCCTCAACACTCACCTTATCGCTGAATCCAATCCTGCTGTGACAAAAGTATCCTGAAAATTTTAAACATTAAAACCTTAAATTCATAGACTGTAACCTATAAGGCACACATAAAGGACTTTAAAAAGCAAACGATTTCAGTGGGTGCTTTTCAAGTATGAGACAAAAAACATTATGGTATCATGTTCTATTTTAACGCCGGCAGTAAAATTGAATTTCAACCTCATGACTTATCTTCGAAGTTCGGATCAATTAATGCTGGAAACCAAAGCAGCTAGCAATCATGAAATTATAAATCAACAAACATTACTCATTATTAATACAATTCTAACCTCCATTTGAGTCACCGACTTTTGAAAAATTCTTTATGATACACAAGAAGCTTAACAATCACATAGGACCCTACCACAGACGCAGTAATAAGGGCATTAGAGCTAGGGCATCATAACAACACTATTACGTTGCAATGATAAGCACAATGGTTGACATCAAGTCCAAGAGTTGCCTTACAGGATCGAGTAATTGGCGATGATCAAATTATAAATTAACAACAGTACTTAAAATTGATACTTCTATCTTAGTCGCCGAGTTTCAATAAATTGTTTCTAGGCATCAGGTAAACATGAGATCATATTCTTGTTAACCTTCTTGTAGTAATCGACGGGGTAAGACAAGCGAGGCAACCGCTGTATGCAGCTTTTCTTGACTACAAAAAGCCGTGTGATTCTATTCCCCATTTAAAACTCCCAGAGGTACTCGGTACTACGAGAGTTTACAGCACCAAGGTACACTTGCTTAAAAAAGATTACTTGTGGGCATACCACTTCAGTATGAAGGGATCATAGAGCTATTAGATTCTTGTTATGTCAACCGAGGTGTTCGGAAAAGCTCCTCAACCTGCGTCCTTCGATCGATGCGGTAACACGTAAAGATGAAACTATCGGAAACAATGTCCTAGATTGGAAGGAGTATCATTGGCCGTGCTATCCATTACTTGAGGTATTCATATGATACAGTATCTATCACCACATCCTAGAGTGTCACTAGTGCCGATGAAGTGTAACAAAATGACAGTCTTGAAATAAATATGTACTATAGACTAAAGTCATGGCTTAGCATCTCTACGTGGATTATACCATGAACAGGCAAAGACCATTCCTTACATGAGAGCTATCATCAACAAGGTTGATTGCTGTGATACATAGAAAATTGTGCTTCTTTATTCATCCGAGCTGGTAAACGTTCAGATTAAAAGCTTACATACGGCACTTTAATATCTTCAAGTTGAAACACAATGGCAGGAGGATTTACCTGTTTTCGCTTTCTTTCACTATCTCATTCAGACATTCACAGTTATCGTGACAATTGATGGCCTGTGACTTGGCATTTCATTCACATAGAGTTTACATCTGCCTGAGGTAACTCGATCAATTTGTAGTAAAAATAAACGCTTAACTACATAGTTAAATGACAAGGTGGAAATTATTATGTTCTGTTTTTGGAAAATAGGTTCAGTGTGAAACTGAACTTCAGGGTCATTAACCTCTGGTAACAATTGTATAGAATAATTGATGCATTGAGTGTCTCCTAAATAAAACTGCATTTGTTTCCATACAAGAGAAAAATACAACACGTGAAAAAGCAGCATCATTGATTGAAATTAGCTCCATTTTGTAGGTGATAGTTCAAGAAATAATTCTGAAGCCGGAAGTGTCAGAGTTTCGAAAAATTAACGTTAATACTGATGCCACTGGTTTCCCTATCAGGATTTGCTGTTTGTTATCTCCATTTGGTGTGTTTGTTGGAGCAGATCGTATATTTCGAAAACAAGACTCAGATCTGCGACTCTAGCACGCGAATCCTTGATAACCCGTGCGACGAGCGATGAATATTAATATCATGGTAGATTTTTGTTCATTTAGTCCTTCCAAATCTACAGTATATATCTGCACACACTATTATTTCAGATGTGAGTACCTGCTACCAAAGTTGACATTCATGTTGACCGTTGGTAAGTTCATTGTTTAAGAAGTGCCCCAGCTAAATTATCTCACCCTCTATGACGCTTTCCCCCCGGGGCCTTCTTGTATTCCTTACAGGGCAGCAAACAGCAGCTACACCTTGCCAATTGCGTCATCAAACATTTGGTCTCGCTTCTTATAGAGACGTCATTAAAGAAACGTTGGCCATGTTGGTGGTGTTCAGAGCTGCGAGGTCTGTGAAACTTTTACGGACACCCTGTAACTGTAGTTTTAAAACGGCGATGTTGGGACCACTGTTGTATATCAAACCAAATGGCCAGCATTTCATACACTGTCTCAAACAGCTTAAGACCAAGAAAACTAACACTTCCTTTGCATTGGGAAGGAAACAAACGAGGTTTACTACGAGTACATCGCGACAGACTAAGTGCTAACAGGAAAAATAACAAAACAGTTTTGAATCCATTTATAAATTACATGGTGAAATCAGAACGGCCTAAACACAATTGTTTGATACAATTTTCTTGATGCAGGAAACGAAAATATACATAAAATATCATCTTTGGGTGAAATTTAACTGTGTAGGGGGCCTTCAACACAGTTTTCGGTTCGGTTTTGGGAGGGGTAGAAGGGAGGCCAATTTTGTGAAAAAGTAATGATGATCTATGTTGACAAAAAGGTGGCTAAAAAGTGAGCTAGTTTACGCTATGTAAATGACGTGATTTACAAACTCTAAATCCCGATTGCAACCAAAGCTTTAAAAACGTAATAGAATTCCAAAAAATGGACGAAGTTGAACTTAAAAATATGCTAATGGAATGAACTTAAAAATATGCTAATGGAAAGAGCGCACATTAAAAAGTCTTATTCTTCTATAGGGTTGATGGTATCTTGCGAAATTGTTGCGCTACAATAAGCGAATACGGCACCATCATACCAACAACAGAAAATAGCATACAGGTACTAATAACGATTATTGGCTTGAAAATATTTCTAATGTCGAAAAACGAGCATGCATCGTGAACCATTTGCAATTGTTTACTGCGAGTCCTTCCTACCTGGTCGCGTCGAGAAATTTGACACCTTTGATGACGTCGGAGAAAAGCCCAGGCGACATAGGTCGCATTAGCCCCCCAAAATGAAGAAGTAAATTTTTGTTCACGAAAAAATGAATAAATAATATGATAAAATGAAATATCAGGAGAAGAGAATGAAATGTTAAGAAAGATAGTAAAAAGCAGCAGGTGAAAAGGGAAGATCAAAGTTCGTAACTACAATCAGGACGATTATATGAAGATACGAGAGTGCTCGATGCATAAATGCAGAGCAGTATAGAAAGAGCCACTAAAGGATGAGATCTGGAAATTCGCTACCCCGAGGTTTCACGTATTCACCAAAAGGTGCAAAAGACGAATTCAAGAACGTGAGTGATTCTGTCATGATTCATGGCCCTTCTATAAGTTAACCTTTGATTGAAAAAATATCTTGAAAAAGTCAACATAACCATCTGAACATTTGAATATCATTTTTCTTCTGTTTTTTGTCATGAATAAAAATTGATCCATGTGATAACCAAAAAAGTCGCAATTTTCACTCTATTCAGTAACAAAACTCAAAATTTAGAGTTAAGTGTAAGAGTCACCAGGAGCCATGATTTTGGTATTACTTTGGCGTTTGATTACGAAAAATTGGGAAACTATGGCAATATAGTACAGGAGGAAAAGTGTGAGAGGTTCCAGAATCATCATTGTACTAAAATGTCAAAACTAGAAATTTACAGCCGTCAAAACGGAAGAATTCAATGCAGGAAAAATTGCTACCAATACAGAGAAGTGAATAAAAGAACCTTAGATCCACCACCTCCCGTATGTAATGCTGTAAACTGACCTATGATGACACAATTGCCATGTTCATCATCATATGCTTGCTGACTGAGGTTAACCTTAACCTTAAAATTGATCAGACAACAATCTTGGCCTCTTTTTGAGTACGCAGATATCCTTGTTATCCTCCACGCAGTTACAGAAATTGGCATGAAAAGATTGGAAATCAAGTTTACAGGTCATTTTAAATTGAATTTGTTCTTCTTTTAAGTCAGGAGCGGTCAGGAGACAAAAGCATGACATGCAATCACTTCATGTCACATGTCATGTTTTCTGTAATACCTTAGGTTTATAGCTTTAGGTATAGGTTTAAAATCCCTAAAACTTTGTCAGAAGTAGATAGGAAAAACGTCCTGTCTCAATACGAGTACAGTTTAATCCACATTCACGACAACCTCAAAATCATTTTTAATTGAATAAAACAGTTCGTGTTTCCTTTCTAAAAACTTGCAAAGTGCCTGTTTCTCTTTTACAAGGCTTCTGCCGGTTTTTAAGTACCACAGAGTACTATCACAGAGCTCGAGAGTCTTCGAAGTCGTAGTTGTAACAACAGTCTTGTAATAGTAGGAGTGGCACCTCTTAATCACTGCAGGATGTGAACCATTGGCTCTTTAATATAATCGCATAAATGTTAACATTTGCGGAAGGATACAGTTAGTATGAGCTATACTCCAACTACTCTAGCACTTTCACGAGGATTAGCTGTGACTGGTTTCGACATGTAGTTTGAATAGCATAGAAAATAATTACACAAAGGGAAGTATTCCTGGAGTTGAAAAAGAAAGGTAAACCAACCAGACCACTTACTACATAGTCATGGATGACCAACCCACCATAGTAAAATCGGTTTGAGAGAGTGCACAGTCCATGAAAAGGATTAAAACACATTAAAAAGATGCCGAGATGGATCTATAGCACAGCTACAATCAAACAGATTAGTGTTCATGTTTGCACTGCTTAGCAACATGTGAACGGTAAACTTCTTAAAACGTCTTCAGCAATTCAAAGGCAATATATAGCTGACCTACTAATGTAAAAGTCGTATAATAAATATAAGCCTATAACCGTTCAAGCCACGTGCCTTAGCAAAAAAATGTAATACTGATTTTCTTGATTTTGGACCAATTTTAGTTTGTTTTAAAGCAAGAATCTATAGTACGTCTTCTGAAATTGCGTTCATACAATCAGAGTACTACCTTACCATGTTCAAAGTGTACTTAGTTGCTTTCATTCTTGTTAAATTTTCCATGCTGCTCGTATTACACAGCTCTCATATGGACATCAAAAAAACATGTTTTGTAGCGTATTTAAAGTCGTCGGTATGATCACAGCTTTAAATTGCTCTTGACCAAAAAGACAATAAGAAAATGGTATGTTAGGCCTATAAACGTACCTTGTCATACTTTGTCCAATCACAGGTTAAAACCTCTTTTGTGTAACCAAAGAACTTTCGGCAAGGTTTTGTTGCAGCTCTTGTGTCGAAAATTCCAACTGTGCCATCACCTTAAAGAAAAAGCACCAGCGCATCTCTTTAATTCAGAACAACCTTAGCCTGATACTTAAGAGTAAAATCTAAGAGTTGCTTTCAGTTAAGTAAAATAGTTCCTTTAACACAATGACAATTGCTTCCTTAAATTGAAAACAGTACGGATGAGCTTCAGCAGACTTTATCACGAATTGAGTAAAAATGACAAGGGACAGTGAAAAGAAAAAGATGTAAGGGCGGAAAAATCCTATAGACGGAGACAAATACTGTGAGACGAAACGACGGATACCGTTGACGAAAAGACAGATACCGTTTACGGAGAGACGGGTACCATTGATGGAAAAACAGATACCGTTGCCGGAAAGACGGATATCGTTCACGGAAAGATGGATACCGTTGCCGGAAAGACGGAAAGACTGTTGACAGAAACAAGAATACCGTGGCCGGAAAGTCGGATGCCTTGGCTGAAAGACGAATATTGTATTAAAAAATGATATATAAAAAACGTTTTGAGAACGCTACGTGACACATGCTGATTTAAGCTCGTCAAATTTGCAAATAAAGATAAATGGGGCCTATCTGTGTGTTACCTCCTTCATAGATTGTTTGGTGGTCGTGAATCGAAAACAGCAATGAAACAGAATAATCATATCAGAGGAAGAAATGCCAGGGAGACATAAGTGTTACTCACTTAAATATTCGCAAAATGATGTTATTGTATGAAGCTAAGACGAAAGCAAAGGGTAATTGATAGATGTTGAAGTCTGTCAGAGATATGGAGAACGGGGGAAATAGATGGGAAAAATAGCTAGAAACAGGAAAAGGTTTGGAGGAAGCAATTTCGAAGATAAGAGAAATAGTGCAAGAAAACGAACTGCAGTGTTATCCGTTCAATATCTGGAGACAATACTGCCTTTTTTAGTTCAGCAGTTTTTATTTAATAACTACACTGTGTGAGTCTGAAGCTTTTTGATTGGAACTCTTCAGAAACTTACTCAAAGCTACATGAAATTTTGCATGAAGATAATTCATATGTCACAAGGATTTACCTAGTACATAGCTAATGCAGTTTCGCGAAACTTCTATCCTTGCCAGATGGATGCAGTTTTTAAGTCTCCTTAGATCCCGTCAAGATCAATTAATGAAGCCTTACCTACATCATAACAGCAATATATTTTCACAGTTTCACAAGCCAGTACGTCGCACGGTGTGCCGGAATGGCACCACGGAGGCTTTAGTCACCAGGATCAAACGAATGTCCCTGCTAGCATACAAAACGTATTAATGCCAACAAAGCTGAACACAGAAGAAAGTACAATTAGAAAGGAATTCTGTTGTAACAGATATGTTTGCGAAGATAACACCTCAATGAGTGTAGGTAATATTAAGACAATCTTACTATATCAAATGGTTTAATTATATACATAGCATACTTATAATGAAGTAAGAAAAGCACTCCAAAACATGGCCCTGCGCTGTGTAAAGCCATTTTCAGGATCTCATGATATGGGATCATAAACATCTTACTTGTATAAAAGAGTTTGTTGATGGTACAAAACAATAAACAGCACGAAATAGCGAATGGGTTTTGATACTAATCAATATGCTTTTGATATTTCGTGAAAAATGAAATAATATGATGCGGCACTACAACAAGGGTGTGGTATTCCTATAAACTATGTAAGTTTCACTGTACTTCATATTGCGTCTATTTTGCAGTCACAGTTGCTTTAATATCTTTACATGCTCTAATCCGTGTATCTTTTCTTTATAAATCGAGTCGACAGCCAACAACATGGAACTGCTTTATGAAATCATCTTGTTTTTAAATATTTTGGAAAAGGAACACAAAGTAACTTTGGTGCTGTCTAACCAACATACATTGACCGATGGCTTAACACCACTTAAATTTTCCGTAGATCTTTCACAGTGCCCTTCCCAGGAGATCAAAAGGTTATTTTCGTACCTTGAGTTAGCAATCCTGTTTCCTTACCCAATCTATTTTAAGCAGACAAACACGATCTTGTCCTTTGCTGTTCTTACAACATGCTATCGTCAAAAAACTTCATAATTTACTTAACCCACCTTGCAACATTTCACACTAACTCTTACAAGTCTCCCTGCCTTAACGCCCCCCCCAAACCAAACACAACCACGTACATAATAATGGGAAAGGGGAATGTCTTCCCTTACTAGTAAGCTAACTAAGGACTGATTACATGTAATTTGGTCCTCTCCTCACTGTCACCACGTTGCTCTCTTGGACCAAGTTATCCAAAAGACCAATTTCATGGAACTAAATGAAAGCGAGGCTTAAATTAACTGTTGGATGGTTACTAGCAATAACTGCTCAGTGCTAGCAATGAATTAAAGTTGCGTCAGTCAATTGTAGTGATAAAAGAAAAGGTGTTTGGGGCTTGCTGTAGTACTTTTGTGTATCAACCTAAAGAATTCTTGGCAAATACGATTGTATACTTCGTCCATGCTCAACCTTCGGGCCTCACTATGACTCGGCTTATTTTATTCCAAAACTGAAACTTGATCAAGAACATTACTACGAGAGCTAAACAAGGTATCCAGTGTTCCAATCTACGATGAAAAAGCACTCAAGAGGGAGTAAAAAAGATGACTCTTATCACATTCATGGAACACAGAATCATTGTAAAGTATTACGATGAAGCAATTAAATAGAACGTAAATCTGAATCAATCTGAATCAACCAAAGGAATCTTGAAACAATAGTCATTCAATAAATCTCCAAATCGGTGAAAGTAATTGTTTTTATTTGCAGAAAAATTCATAGATCATTACGCAAATCAGTGTTATGTCCCTGAAGATGTCTGTAAATAATACACGATCCAGAATGCCTGATTCACTGTTGACCGTTCCTGAGAACATTTAATGTTTATAAAATACCATAGAAAGACAGCGATAAAAGGCGTTAGTTCTTCTTTATATGGCTCTATTCATGTTATTCCAGTACATAGTTGCGAGAAAGGTGCTCACGTAATAGTGAAGTACTGGCTATCAATCAGGAAGGAAAAGAAGCCACCCATTTTATCAATTGAGATCTATGTCATTAACTCAAAAATTTCTAAAGCAAAATGTTCTTGCAGGAAACGGTAATAACACATGGTTTCTCAAATTGCCTTCATTATTATTCATGATACTCACGGAAATGTTGCGTCGTGCCCTACTCCACCTAACAGATAACGTAACCTACCGTTACACCGAACTCCGGTTCTGAATCTCTCAAAGGCTTTGTTGGCGTCATGCAATTATGCCTCTCCGTTCCTTCAACCTACACTGTTTCCAAAGGCCCCTAACAAGTCGTAACAATCGGGAAGAGGGCAACTAGCTTATAGTCACATAATTACGACCTTCCTTATACTGATTGTAATAAAGACAAAATGCTTTGGCGAGAGTTTCAGGGGGCATTCATTTAATTTGATATTAATACCATTAGGGCATTATGCGATAATGAAAAAAGAACGTTATGAAGAAGTGCTTTGACAATAAGCCCCAGTATTTCAACAGTGCCTGGAATTTTAATAGAATATACGACCAAATAACGTTTCCCTAGTTATAGGCCTAGTTCTCCAAGTTTGTTTTCAAATTTAGCCACTGAATAAATCCACAGAAGATTATTTATATCATGTCCTATTGTTCCAAACACTTTATTTTAAGCTATGGACTTCTGCATTACTGTAGGTAGGTTGTGGCTTCAATTCAATTATAAAAATATTACAATGGCTTTCATTTCTATTTGCACCTTTCTCAGTTATAATTTAGAAGACATCCAAAAGTAATTAATGTGCACGCATATTCTCTCCATTTCCCATAGTTCATCTCGATCGATTGGAATAGGATCTAGATCATCCTCGGTAGGTCATTGCTTGTCCATTAAATGACAAACTGTAAAGGAGGAATTAGGCGACCTTAATATTCAACAATTAATGCTTACAACGATCACTACCTATAGAAGCATCAATAATTTCTTTAGTTTGATTGTAGGTAAAAAGAGAAATATGAAGTAGGGCTAAAGGTATGGGCATATGTTTACAGGAGTGGACAGAAATAGACAAAGACCTGTGTACGTAGAAACAATGTGTACAACAGGTAATTTATCGGAAACTCCAAATCCCTTACAAATAGCACTAGATGCAAAATAGTATTTTATTTACGTTGTGCGGTAAATAGAATCCATGAATTCAAGAAAACGGTGTGCCTTGTCCTAGGTCAAACGTATACGTGTTAGTTTATCCTCCTTAGCTTGAGCTTGTGAGGCGAGTGGCAATATACTTTAAGTCAGTGTCAACAATTATCACGACTGGAATTGGGCGTAGGAAATGGACTGAAACGAAATACATTCAGCTTCTTTGTACATCGTTGATGTGTATTGGCCGTTCCAACGAGCATAACGTTTAACCATGGCGTTAAAATTGGCAACAAGTCTCTTAATAATCGATGAGCTACAACTGCTGAGAAAATTTGCTTCTGTGACCCTCAAATAAAAGCTTGGGGTAATTTCACGGAATAGATAACCGTCGTTTGTTGGCTACTACATTTGAAAGAAAACTATTTGCACAAAGCCTTCAAGGTTATTTTAGATGTGATAACGCACCTGATGCTGATAAAAAAACTCCAGGCAACTGCGGTGACCATCGTACACAATAAACCATATTACTGTGACCTTGGAATGTCTGAAGTGATTCCTTTCTGACAGGGTTCCACTGTTAATGAAAAGAACGCATGTAAGATGTTGATGACTTTATGAATACACAAAACGTCTATATGCGGATGGGGTAGAAATGATAATATCAGGCATTACCGATGACTTCACCCTAAAAAGGAACAGATCGTGATAAACTTGCTTTCAAACATAAATACAACTATTGCTGGAGAAAGGTTATGAACGTTGTAACTACGAGATTCAACAACATGTTCACATTTGAACATAACACGTATACATGCAACACAAGAGAAACACACTATTTCTATTGATACGTTTACTGGAACCTAAGTTACAGAGTTCCTACTTAGCCAGCGTGTCTTATTTATAGAATCAACACAGTACAAAGCGCAGGAAGCTCCAACCACAATTTGACAAACAAAAGGAGTCCAAGCGACAAAAGAGCATTAAATTTATCGCACTAATCTGATGGTATGATCCCATGATGCACTGATAAAGCAGGCTTCTCTTCTGTCTATGTTCCACTCTACAGAGCATACCTGTAATGGAATGAAAACAGTGTGGGGACTAAATAAGTAAATAAACTACATGAATGAGAGAAGTTCTACATAATGAGCTTTAAGGATCACAGTACTACCTATGGTAGACCAATCGTGTGCTGTTATCATAGGTCTCAGCGACGATAGGGCTGATGAGTTGAATAAAACAAAGTGTAGACGCGATGTTGCTCTTCAATCGAAAACAGTCGATGAGTATACTACTCTACAAAAATCTAATGCACGTTTCAGTGAGGAAATCCGATGGTATCAGCCGTGCAGTTGTATAAGAATAATACATGGGCGTAGATTCTGGGAGGACGGGAGGGACTCGTCCCACGCACTTTTCAGAATGGGGGAACAACAGCTGCTTTAGAGGGAATTCGTCTCTTACTTTCCAGGATAGAGGGGACAACAGCCTCCGCTTTTCCCTTTTGGGTACAGAAATATCAAATTATCCATGCTTATTTCTCCTGTAAAATTGAAATGGTTGTCATACTGTTATCCTATAGTCTCAAAGAAGATCCACTGGATACCGCTGCATATCTATGACAGTTCTCCTTAACCACTCTACGTAAAATCAATTTTGGTAAAACTATGAAACACTTACCAAACCCTTGAAATCTAGTCAAAAAGTATGTAAAAAGCAAGCAACATCGTGTCGAACAGTGTAAGTGTGATTGAAGGGTCCATCGTCAGTAATTAAATCTCTAAAGCCCTATACTAATATACTCGACTTTTCGCTTGACTGTCTCGACTTCTCTCCGCTTTTGTCGAGTGGAACGTCGAGCCAGATTGGAAACCATTTAAAGTCAATCGAGGGTTATGAAGCCTTTTATAGTCGAGTGAGTTTTGAACATATTAAGGGCACAAGTTCAAATTTGTCGAGTGGGTCAACAAATCTGTTGTTCTGAGTCATCTCGAGCTTATTTGGATACTCAACCCAACAACCCGGGAGTTTAATACTGAGTGAGAAGTTGAGTTTCAGTAGTTTTGACAGTGTAGCACTTCCGTTAGACTCCTGCTGTGCAATTTGTATTAAAAAGATGGGCCGGATGCGTGGTGTTTCGAAATACACCAAAGTTGAGTTCTTCCTGTCTTGTAAAGTAGTTTCAGGAAATTTTCAGCGAGTGCGGAATTTGAAGTTCAAAGAGACATCATTTCATCCTTCCTTCAGTAAATTGTATGTACTTTTGAAATAGGGCGAAATGGGCTAAGAGGATTACATAGTTCTTTTTAAAGAAAACAGGAGTTGATCCAACCGATCCTCCTACTGATATGATACAAATGGAAGAAGCTTTGGATCCATTGGTAACGCATCAGTAGTCTCCTACAGCCTGAGTCTTGGACGTGCCACTAACTAATAGTCCCAACGTGACGTATGAACCTTACCAACCTACTGATACATTGTTTATGGTGACAGAGACGTTGAAACCCAGCCAACATGGTTGTCGCACTCTTAAGTTTAATGTGCAATTGTTCAAAAACTTCCCGTGGCTGCACTGCGATATTCATTCGAATAAAGATCTGTGTGTGTTGAACGTGGAAAACTTTCTTTTGGAGAGTACATTAAGGCAGGAGGGATTTTCAAACTGGAAAAAAGCTATTAAGAGGGCAAAGCTCAAGAAAAGAGTCGCATCCACCTTGCAACCTTGCAGCTAAAAAGATGCTATTAAATTTGCCTCGCAAAGATATTAAATATTAAATCTAAGTGATCAAGTAACCAACAATCAGATGTGTGCTCAAACCGCCCTTTTAAAGCTCATTACGTCTCTAAAATACTTCGCAAGCAAAGGTTCTGCTCTTCGTACGAAAGAATAACGTTCTGTAAAATTCAAAAACTTGCTTGTGCTTCGTATTGGGATGATGATAATCTCGCCAGGTCTTTAAAACGGAAAACAAATTAGACACGTTGGGGCATTGTTAATGAAATCTTTAGAATTCTTAGCAGAGAAATTCTAACCAGAATTGTAAACAGAATCAATGAAGAATCAGTACAGTTTGGAACAATCGGTGATGAAACTCAAGACATCTCTGGGGTCGAACAGGAATCAATCTGTATGCACCATGTGACGGCTGCACTCGAAGTACGCGAGGACTTAATTAGCCTGTACGACATGCCATTGGCAACCGGTGCAGCGATTGCTGATATGCTACAAGATGTGTTTATCCTTGTCCAACTATCAATTGAAAATTTGAGAGTCCAAACAAACGATGGTGCTAGCAACATGTCGGGGGAATTCAGTGGATGCCAAGCTATCATTAAAAAATCAATCCATTGGCACTATATACTCACTGCGGTGCTCATGTTTCGCATCGTGCGACTTTACAATCGGCAATTTTCATCCGGGATGCTCTGGACTGTATCAAGAAACTTGGTAAGTTGTACCACCAATCGGGAAAGTTCAAGAATTTATATCTTGATCTGCATTCAGAAAATTTGGAAGCAGTATCACCGTCTTCCCATCTGCGCTGCAATGTTGCTAACAAGAAAAGCGTCAGTTTTGTTCGTCTTCAATAATTACAACGATATAATAGACGCACTTGAGAAGACTGCCTCCACTTTCCAGACGCTCACCAAAGCACGTGCAAGTGGCCTACATAACAACTTTATGACGGCAAAATAATTACTTGGGCTTCGCTCTGCAGTGCCAGTTCTTCAGACTCTAGGATTTAACAAGGCTCTCCAGGCCAAATCGCAAACTGTCCATGGAATGCTTGCTGCAGCAGATATAGTAAAGAGCAACCTAATGAAGCTACGGTCAGAGAAGACCTTTCACGAAATATTTATATCCGTGGAAAAAGACATCCAAGCAATGGGTTTGGAGTATTTTCCTCAACTTCGTCATCGCAAGGTGGCAAAGAAGTACTTGGAAGGATCAATTGAAACTGGTCAAACTATCGAGGCCAGTTCTTCCAGGTAATGGACAGTGCAGTAGCAGATTTGGAAATTCATTTCACGTCGCCAGACTTAAATTTTTACGGTAGACTTTCCATGATGTTGCTAGAAGGAATTTATAATTCCCAGATAGTTGTTTCTTATGCAAAGCTTGGATCAGACCTTGAGGATGAGCTAGCATCCTTCAAACGATAGCTTTCCTGTACATCAGTATCGGACACCCATGCAGTATTTAAAGACATGAATCTAGCGGTACGAAAAATGTTTCCAGAAGTCGAGCGGTTGTTAAGGTTATTGTTGATATTATAACTACTTTCTCTACTTTTAAGTATGGGTGCTTATCATAACTTTCTTGAATCCTAAGAGCTATTTATGAACAACAATAATGGTCATAGTACCTCTTTGTTATGCTCATCAAAAACCTCCAGCAATCTCTGAATAAAATAAATAGTTCAACATCAACAGTCTAAAATTGTGTGATTGTACTGAATACTGATGATGCGGGATAAAAAACGCTTCAATGTGGAATCTGGGTGAGATTTTGTAACCTCAAAGTGAAAAATGAGTAAAAAGACCCTTGAGAATAGGCCACAGGAAAATTTTCATAAGAGAACGTTAATGCAAGTACAAACAAAGGAAATAATGGCACTACCGACAAAGACAAAGACAAGCTCCCCTCAGCTGAAATGGCACTCTTGAACCTTTTCTCATCACACCATGAACAACAAGTAAAGAGATAGTACTTCCTATGAAGTCATGATGTCAAAAGCCCTATTTAATACTGTGATACACCTACATCCATTTATTCGTCACAATGGACTTGTGTTGCAAAAATTGCCCTATATACTTATTATAGTAAGAAGACTAGTGATTTTAAAGTTCTGTTCTCAAAGTCCCTCGGGTAGTGGTAAAAACACTGGCCTATCCTAATCTTGAGACCCTGGCAGAGTTTCTTTTTATCCATCCTATAAAAACAAGTATTGTTTTTCATAATCTCTACAATCCACCTTCGCAGCCTCATTTTCCCACACTCTGTCCCCCATGGTCAGGCTAGAAGGTCCAAATTTAGCCCCTTTGCCCTTCATACTCACACTAAGCAGGCCCTTTCTGGTTACATCTATTCTTGAATCCAACATGTCTTGCTTGCTTCACTCACAAAAAAATCACAAACAAATATATATTGTCCACTCATATTTAGATGCAAGCAGGGGCAAACATGACCATCGGTTGGGGTGTTGCCCCATAATTCAACTTATCTTCGTGCTTAGATTGCTAGTTTATTGGTGAAAGCTCTTACCTGCAAGAGCATAGGGCCTATCATCTATATCACCAAGGGCCTATGATCCTCTCTAGCATTTACATTACGCTTTCCTGTGTCAACTGTAGAATCAAAGGACAGTCACATCAAAGAATTGTTAATAATGCTAACTTCCACTATCAACACCTTTGACTACTAACAGCCACTCATTCCAAGAAATGTTGAATACATCATCTAGTATGCTTTTTGGGTAATAAATCAACTAACTGACTGTTAAATTGATTCCAAATGTTAGACAACAAAGTTTTCACTGTTGCAGTATGTACAAATGCTCTATCTTCTGATTTGACCATTTTATTGTGACTTGATACTTGATTTACCTACATGGTTGTCAAGCTTGTAGGCCCTGAAAACTTGTAGTGGAAAATGGGAAACCATGGCACGCTTCTTTTCAGAACTCAATCATTGTTATAAAAAGTCAGTTTTGGATTATGATCCAATATATTACCTAATAAAAGTTCTTTCTGCAAATACTACTAATATTTTGAGAGTGTTAACCATGTAGCTGTGTGCTATAAGTGCAAATGGAGCTAATCTATGTTATATAATGAATTACCTAAAGTAGCAGATGAATGACCAACTTCATTATTTGACATTCATCTAGTCGAACAATCATATATGATTTTTGCATCCTAAGAATTCACAAATTTGGTGACTACTTTGAATTTACAATTTACCTGGCAGAGCGAACAACATTCTTTTTATTAAATCCACTAGGTGGAATCCTCCAAGTACAAATGTATATAGAAATGGCAACCCTATTGCATAGATCAGCACAGAAAATAGAACCCATAGTCACTTCATAACATCACCCACTGGAGAACTGAATACTGAGTCAGCAGCTGTACAACAAGCTTTCCTGTGCCAATATGATCATTTCTTGAAACATGACAAGAAGAAACTATTTAGTGACATTTTAGTTCACTTTAGTAAGGACTGAACTACATGCCTGTGTTACCAATTTACGAATGTTCTGTGAAAAAATCGATGACAATCAAAGACTCTCCAATCCCTAAATAAAGTTGGCACTGTATGGATGGCAAAGGCTGAAGCATTTTGGTCTCCATCAATGTTGTGTTTCTTATTTGATGAAAAACTCAATGTTGCATTGATGATTTTTATCAATAGTAGTATAGTTTGAGTTGTTTCTAATAAATATATCATTAACATCAGAAAAGTAGAAAGGAAAGGTTCCAAAGAGATCCAAAATTTTTCTGAGGGGTTCTCCCTTCTCAAGTACACTTGGAAGTGGTTCTAATGAGCTGGGCCTCATTGGCATGATGGGAAAACTCAAACTTACCCTCTCAAATTCTATCTACATTCTAGTCTGCAGATTTTAATAGCAATGAATTTAACTTTGTGTCTTCAGGTTTCTCCAAATACATAATAAAAAGGACTGATGTTTGCTTCCTTTCACACTTTAAGAAGGCAATTGACTGACAGACATAGAGGTAAAATCAAACCTACCACTGTTACTCCACATTCCCATAGTTGTATGCTTCCATCTCCACTAGCTGTTACAAGTGTTTGTGGGCTGTGTTCTGACCATGTCACATCAAACAGTGAGTCCTTCCATTCTACTCTGATTTTAAAAAGTGTAAAGTTGAAGTATTACACGACAGGATTTTAAAATTGCCATAATCATTGTTATAGTTGTCATCATCATCATCACTATCATCATCATCATCATCATCATCATCATCATGATTGCCACCACTACCATCACAATCATCATTCTCTATATTTAGAGTCCACTATTTTCCATTATACGGATTGATTGTTACTCATTCTTTCCTGGTCTCTTTCCAGGTACTTGTCATTATTCTTTTATCAATACTTTCTACTTTCTCCTCTTTCTTGTACTATTCTTTTATAACCAGAATCATTTTAGTCCTCTCTTTCTGATTTTTGCAGCACTGTTTCTTCATCTGCATTAAAATGGCATTTAAAGTCCTCATAAAATTAACATGCAAACACTTACCTATAAGTTAAAGAATGGGAAGTAAAACATCTCAATCAATTTACATACAACAGACAGGCAGAATGCATAAAGTTGTGCACATAGTGTCTTCATTTTTAAGTATGACATAAACGTAGAGAAACCAAAGTAATCCAGACAAGTGCTTTACAAATTTTCTGAAAGTGTAGCTTGAATTTAGATTGAGTCCCACAAGAAATAAACGTTTTGATTCTTATGTCTACTTGACACAACCAAAGCAGATGTTATTTACACATAAACTGATGCAGTGTCAAGAAAGTCCTGAAATCCACTATATCAGCAATCAGGAATAGAAATAAACTACTGTTTACAACTTGTATCTGGCACAGCAACTGATTGTGATTTGTATATAGCAAAATCTATTTGTGGCTGACTTATCATAAATTTATGCATTTGTGATCTCTAATTGTTGTCAAAAGCACTAATTCACAAATCCTATGAATTGGTACAAAAAATTACAATGACATCCACAAATGAAAATACCTGCAAACTTCCTTCACTTCATTATTCCTCAAATGTGTTTCAAGCACATTCAAGATACCATTCCCTATAAAAGATAAGTATAAAGCACAAATATTGCAAGATACATTAGCACCACTTATCTGCAAGGTCTTTCTTGACTTTATGAATGAGCATAAAAGCTCACCTGAATATCTCAATATGAAAGACAAAAATGTGACAACGAGAATTAAGTATCCTGATGATACAACACTATTACCCCTAGAATACAACAAACCTCTGGTCACCACAGAACTTCATCAAGCCTGCTCAAAGTGGGCTTGATAATCAACATTGGGAAATGTAAAGTCCTTACAACATCAGCATGCATCACTCAGGTTTACGGAGAGCTTGTTGAAAATGCTGATGACTTTGTTGTCGTAGGAAGTTTAGTTCCCAACAGCAACAAAGATGAAGATGGAAGAATTTGGCTAGCTTTGTCTTGATCTGGAAGACTGTTTGATTTTGTTTTGTATGAAGAAAGTTGGATGCACCCTAGTTTACCAAGCCTACCTACAAGATTTCCAGCAACCATGACCAAGATGTCCTTCTAATAAATCACAAATTAAAATACCCCCAAAACCCATAGTCAAATGATCAGTAGCTCTGTTTGTTTTACCAAATGCATGACGTCTGCTCCTGGATAAGATTAAAGGCAACTTGTATCCACATTCATGTCTAAAATTATGAAATTATTTTGTGACTCTTGTCATAGTAAAGAAATAATAATAAATATCTACTTAATGCATATTGACAAAAAGAATCAATACATCTTCATGTTATTAGGTGTTACATCTTAGAGTACAACACTGTGTAAGTGTTGATATTTATGTAAACCTGCTCAGCAGCATGCCAACACTTGTTTTCACAGTGATGGACAGAGTCTTTCTGTGACAATATATCAAACTGATCAGTAGCAAGTTAGACATATCATGTAAAATGCAAAAGAAAGATTCTAAGAAACATAAGATGAACACTCTTAAATGAAACATAAAATGAATGGTAAGTACTGGCATGCTGCCTCTTTCTGAAGTGGTTAAATTTAACAGCTTTAATTTAGATAACTAAACATGATGAATAAACTTCTAGTAACTTTTAGATCAAACCTTGATTTTATATTGACTAACTATGGGGCACTGTCCACTGCACCTTCTACTTAATCAAATGTCTTAACAATATCTCAATTTATTAAACACATTTGTGTTACTGAGCTTCATACTGAAGTTGTTGTTCTGTATCTTAAAATTCATAAATATACAATTAAATGAATATCAATAAAATGGGCTACACACAAAAATCAAAGATTTCTGTATTTGCATCCTCTACCATTATCACAAGTGCCATCTATTTATCATAATAAAATCAATAATGTCCTTTCCCCCCATTTTCTGCTTTTAGTAGCTAAATATATATAGAGCTGGGTTTTAAAAGGCTGTCCTAGGTAAAATACATTTCACAAAAATTAATGATAATTGCAGAGTACGTATTATGCTTATACTTCTATTAACAATAAACGATTAACTGTACCAATTTATCTTGTAGCTTTCTCCTAAATATACCTGACAGTCCAAAGTTTCTACCTCCCACAGTTGCAAGTCTGTTTCCTTCAAAAGGTGAAAATTCTATTCCATGGCACTTGTACCCTGATGTTCTGAATACTGCTGAGGAGATATTTGCCATAATGACTATGTATATGAGGACATTTTACTGTTCCTTCCTCCAAATATCAGCATCCTAGAGATTTGGTAATAAAGCATTTATTATACTATGACTCATACAAACACTAACGTGCTGTGCATTGTTTAATTTATAAAATCATTTACATAAATTCTATGACAAGTTTGAAAAGAAGGTTAGTATAAGTAATTGTCACAATAAAAAAGCTTACAAGACAATTTCTTAGTTTAACTATCCAGACACAAATCGTGGAATAAAAGTCCACCTCACTTTTTTTTGGTTTAAAATCCACGAACTCTCATACAACTGTCAGTAATGTACTGACTTATGAGAAGGAGGAAGGACGAAAAGCCTTATTGAACATTGTCCATAGCAGAGGAAAATAAGTGCATTCCCCACTATATATTAATTAGAAAAAAAGAAGTCTTTGCGTGTGATAGGTCTGTAAGTAAGTAGGCTATAGAAGCAAGTTTGATTGCTATTAAAAGAATTTTTTTAAAAAATGACATCGATATAACTTATAAAAATCTAAGAGGAGAAAACATGTATATAGAAATTGTTCATATAAAAGCCCTACAATTGAAGGTTGCAAGATAGCACTTAAAAGTTTGCTTCCACAGTCGTCCCTTTAATAGGCCTAGAGATGATATTACAAGAGTTGGTACCTAAATAAAACGATCAGAGAACAAATGAATAGTAGTAGGATTTCTTTATTTTATTACTGCATTATTTCTGCGGGGCTATAAATGAGAAGTATTGGAACAGGTCCGCTTCGTTTAGCTTTTGCAAATTAAAGGATTCATCTTTCAATCTAAAAAATAATTAGCGAAGTTTTATTCTATTTCAGGACTATGTTCTACTCCGTACCTTGAAAATTTTGTCGACCAAAAAGTTATCTTTACTTACCTAAAGACTAGGAGATAACAAATTCAAGGCACCTTTTAAATGCGGTAACGTACAACAATCCTAAAATGATAAGAGCTAGAGACGGCCCGCTAGCTCCACGTGAGACAACCTTCTTGCCTTAGATACATTGCATTGGCTCGTCCATTGAGCAATGTCGAGATGTTTACTACCGTACAGCATTCGTGATTCTATAAGGTCCTGGCTATGCACCACCCTACGTTCTTTTCGGATCATGTGCGCTACTTGTAGTGGAAGGCCACGCAGCATACATTTAAAACATGTAACAGTAGGTTTGAGTCTCCAGTAACTTCATCGATGTTTTGAAGTAACTTCATAAAAACAGTCCAGTGTCCAACTTGCATAGGAATATGCCTCAGCCTGCAAACGAGGCAAATCTTTAACTGACATAGAGAAGGTCCCTCCCCCCTCATAGTTGCGAAGGCCCTGCGCATAAATTTGCACAAATAGGAATCTATAAATAGAAATAGTATCTGTTACGATTCACCTAAGAAGGCGATCACGTTTACAACTCTATCTGGAAGAAAATGTTAGCCTGTAACCTTTGAAGCAGATTACACAGAAGACCAGCAGTGGCCTAGTGCGATATGTTAGGTCAAGGATACAAACATAACTCTATCCTGTTCATTCGCTGTTTGGTTCAAAATCTACATTTGTAAGTTTGAATACGTTTTAACAAGCATCACCATAGGCCTACGACAAAGATACCGTTTCAGAAGGGTGTTGACCCATTCCAGATAACTACGTACCTTTATGGAAGATAATATAATATCTTTTCAGTGGTAATCCTAAAATTGATTTTTGTCGCTCCAGTGGGTTCCATCGATGGGAGAGTTTATCATAACATGAGTTTGTAAACTTTTGAAAGCTACGTAAAGCTAGTTACTTTTCCCATCAATAGGTCAATAGGTGTTGATTTTATCTTGGGCTTCATCGTGAAAAGGCGAATTCAAACGTTCTTTAGGCCAGAGAGAAGAAAAAGAAACACTGAAGAACCTACTAAAAAGTAGAAAAAGAAATTTTACGAGATCAATTAGCATAGTTGGTTCAATGGTTCACCACTTTAACAAGGAAGACTTAAAAGAAGCTTTAAACTCCATACAATACAGCAATCACATCGACAACATATCTTAAACGCTTTCAGCTACATGGCTGCAAGAACTGGCAGAAGAAACACAGCAAGCACACAATTTAGCATGGCCCTAAATGAAATCGGACTTGTCCATCACCACCGACGGCACACGTCTTAGTATAAATAGCTGTACCACTAGAGTCTAGTGGTCTGACAATGGAAGAAGTACTTTTCGAAACGTAGCCTTCAAAAGGTAACGATTCATGACATGATTAACTGTCAGGAAAAAGTCTTTATAAATGTTAGCCACTTTTTGATATTCAGCACCTGAAGTCGATTGGTGATAAAAACATTTTCAGAAGCAAAACCGAGTTCTGAGTTCCGTGGGAGGAGTAATATCGACAAGGTGATCACTAGTTTTAAGAAGTAAATTCCAAAAGAACTGTAGAATTTCTAAGAGTAGTTTTAGCCAATTGTTAAACCCCATTGTACTCTTGGCTGTGCCTATCTACGCCATAATTTATGCATAAATTTGCGACCCAGTCATTATGAGGGGTAAACAACGACAGAATTTAGAGGCGTTTGTATAATGACAATGAGCTATGGCCTCGAAAGGCAGACACAATTATTGCTTTTATTGGTTAATTGAGAATCAGTCTGCCCGGTTTAAACATCAAATAGATACTACCGCTTACGTAGATTTATGCAGAGAATAAAAAGACAATTTATGTAAAACTACCATTACTTCTAAAAACTATTGGACGAGATAATGATGTTCGTTATGAAATGTTTAGAAAACACTTCAGCTTCTGAACCTGTATGACATTCCTGGATAGCTTTTACAAGGAAGTAGAGCACAAGTTCAAGTTAACAAGTAAACGCGAGGCATAGTAACTACTCAAAGATGTTATTAGATACGTGTACAAGGCTGTGGCAGTTCAGAGATCGTCATTATTTTAATTAATTGCGATGTCAAATGAAGAGCCTTGAAACTTTCAGTCACTCAGATAAATCAGAATCAAATATCAAAAGGAAATGAAATTCAACAAAATTTCTCTTAAAAAATTGTTTGCTTCTAACTTTATGAAATTTACACTGCGAGTCGATCTATTGTTGACAAACTGCGTAGGAAGTCAAAAGTACCTTTTTTGACAAATCGCTTTAGAATGTGGATCATTTGAGCGTCCCACTGCACATGTAACCATCACCATGTTGTGTTCAAACCCTTCACTCGTGTCTCTGTGATTCCGTATGTATCAGAGACATGTATTGTTTCCTCCTTTTTAAGCCCTAAGAATACTGTAAAAGTTCCTTTGGTTTAAATGTAGAGGTTACCCAAGCTTACCAACACACAAAATATACAAACAAGTAGGACCAATGAGAAGGAAGACGTCAACGCTCTGCAATAACAAAACCTGTACGTCCCCAAAGTCCCTTCGGAACTCAAAACGTTGCTAACGTAACAACTTGTTGGAACAGGCAGTTGAGTTGATAAAACCCCGAAACGATGGAACCCTGCAGAACACCATCCATCCTTGCTTGAATAAATTCGAAGAGGAGTCCCCTACAACTTCTCATTTTCCAAGAGCATGCCTTGTTACTGTCAAATGTACAGGACATCCTAGAGAAGAAAAAATGATCAGGACTTGATGATTTCATGGTTTGATCACACTGACTTTTGTGCATAACTTTGGGCTCGAAACTGAGCAGTCCTTGGCTCAGTCATCATATTATACCTTGTTCTACTCTATCAGTAAACGTGTCACTGTGGAGCTGCATTGCTAAACTGTCGTAAAATCAATGCATCAGGACCAGCCCATTTTTGTGCTATTCTCTTTGCTTGCTCAACTGAGACATTCAATATCTTAGATATGTTTATCCAAGGGTCATAAACGTAAGAGGTCTATGGTCCCGGTAGTATTTTACCATTAATTTTGCAAACAACATCTTCTTGGTCATCGTTTCGTTTGAACATCTACATACTTATCTTAAATATTGGGTCTGAATAATATCTTTGCAGTCTTCTACATTTTACAATTTGAAGGATGGCATTGTTTGAGTAACGCAATTTGTATTCAGTGCTTTCAACATCCTCCGGGGAAGACATACGCCTCCATCCAACCTTCATCATCTGCCGTTGTAAGTCCATCCAGCAACTTTCTAGTTTTCTTACACACTCTTCCTCTTCCACATAGCCCAGTTTTTACTTGAAAGGTACAGCTACAGATAATCAATTAAAGCTTGAAATTCCTTGACTAGCGTGTTCCTAGGGGCGTGGCTGGGTTATTGTACTTAGGGGCATAAAGAACCATTATCTTTCCTTTAGTGTGTGTGTGGGTGTGTGTGTGTGTGTGTGTGTGTGGGTAGGGGGGGGTCATAGCGCTTGAGATGTGCTTTTTCAGTTTCAACAGGGGAGGAGAATAAAGCCCACTAATCTGACATTTAATCTAAACATTTATTGATAGTAATTTGTCACGTCTTTTCTAAGAGGAAAACAGGAAATATTGCTTACTGATGGGTACCTAATGGATAAGTAAATTATAATTCCAACCAACCAACCAACCAACCGACTTTTTGGCAATTTTTGACCGCCTTTTTAATACAAAGGAGGGTACAAATTATCTTACAAAATTTCACAGCTCATAATCTCCTCAAAGCCAATTTTAGTGCCTGTTCATTTTTTAATATATTTTGTGTAATTACGATCTTTTCCTTATCGTTGAATTTAGGTTTCTTTCCAACCCCCTTCCTCAATTAGATTTAAGAAAATTTTTCCACCTCCAATACTATTCCACACCCCTTCTATTCAAGACAAAAGAGTATATTTACAGTATAAAATAATGAATAAACATAATTTGTCAAGCGGTTAAATGGGTTCTGTCGTACAAGGCCATATCTTCAGAAATGCGAAGCTATTTGCTAAAAATACAATAGTAAGTCCAATCTAAACAATACAATAGCCGCAAAAACCCCCAGTTTTCCTGTCATACAACAATGTATTTATTTTCTATGTCCCAATACTATCGGCCTACGAAATACAAGAAATTGCCAGATAATTGCTTGCTACTATTCCATGTATTTTTATTTACATGTATATTTTACCAACATATGACTTATAGATGGCCATGTCTTTGGCCGAAGGCTCGGAAGGGCCGTGTAAACCCCTCTCGACATATGCCTTATACACATCTTCAGATTTCTTTGAAACGGACGGTACTGATACACGTTTCGAACTATCCATGGAGAATGTACTGATTGGTGCCCTGTAAAGTAAGAATATGGAGGCAAAATTAAAGAAGATTTAATATCTACGCAGAAAGCGCTAACACAACAGGAATGGATATGTTTCCAATAAGCGGATTCCCCATATCTTAAACCCAACAGCCTAGACTAAAACTAGAGAAGAAATCGTCTATAAGTATTTTGTATCCTATCTACTTCCTGCCTTTGCAAGCGACAATAGAGGGTAGTTCCCTCGAGCCGATTAATAAATAGGGTGGGTGATAATCGTTGGGAGAATCTGTCGTATGTCCTTAGCTTCGAGGGGGTAGTATCAATTCGGTTCTTCTGTTATCAGTGCTGATATTTGCACAGGTAAAAGGGTAAAGCTATTCTTTATCGCACAGTGCTTATCTTTGGATAATGACATCTTGTTTCACGCTACAATGGAGGTAAGTAAGTTCAAACCAGGGGAAACGGGCAATCCTGGAGACATCAATTATGTTAGCGTTCTAATGCAGAACAGGTTTCGGGATATACTTGACGTGGAAGTTCAGATTTCATATAAACTTCAGTTTCCTTTACTGCAAGGAAAATGTCGTGAAATGTTTTAAGTGCAAAAATATAAAAAACTCACAAATGACCTCGACATTTTCTTAGAAGGGAAAATTATGCTGTTAAAAGGATAGTCGTTATGGTCATATCAATATCAAACCTAAAGACTCGAGAAAAAGTTTTCAAGACCAAAACGAACAAACGGCTCTTGCTGTGAATAAGATGAAATAAACTGAAATGCCCGATTCAAAGGCTTGGGAATACGAGGGCAGGGGCCAGAGCCACCAAATTATGTAGGTTTCAAGCACATGCACATGCAGGGCCCATATATATGTGTGACAAGGGGACCTAACCCAGGAACATTTCCTCAATGTTCCTTACAGTCCTGCCTAATCTAAGCAAGATGATGATAATCATCTTTTATTTTCTAATTTTCTACCGTAGCATAAAATGCAAACTTTCCTGACTCAGTTATCGAAGTCCAAGGAAAATGATGGTTGATTCTGAATGATCAGTACATTGGATGAGTTTTGTGCTTTGTGGAGCGTCCATCTGCTCGTACTTCCTCCCCTTTGATAAAATTGGTAAGGGGAGCGGGTTCGCAAGTTTCAGAACTGAAAAGTTGGATGAATCCGTAGAATAAGCTATTGGAAGGCTAAATCCGGCACAAATTTCAGTGGAACCAAAAAAGATGCTGATTATGGACAAGTACGTTTTAGGATGGGAGACTTTTAACTTTGGAGTGGGCATATAAGAATCTAGGGAAAGATACGAAGGCCGGTCAGCTAAAAAAGGTGTGCAGCAGTGAAGCCAGAAGGCGGTTTGGTGGTAAGTAAGCGCTTACCACTCCCCTTGGCCTGTGTTATTGTAAAAACCGAAGAACCCTAGTTCGCATTGTCAGTTACTAACTATTTCGATATTTTATACAAATTCTTTCCACACTGCATTGATTTATCCCACACGAGAAATACAAAGAATGTTGATCATTTCACTTTCTTCAAAAATTGCTTTGACGACTCAACTCACACTGTTGTCGATCACAGGTTGTCGATCACGACTCAAACAACAGAAACACTGTTTGCACGATAGAGAGATAACCAAAAAATCCCTACCTCCCAGAAGAGCCTCGTTAGCGCAGTAGGCAGCGCGTCAGTCTCATAATCTGAAGGTCGTGAGTTCGATCCTCACACGGGGCACTTCCCTTTTCTATTTTCTTGTATATCATAATACTTTGGAGGTTGCCGAAGCATCATCCACCAAAGATATAAAATTTTAAAATGCCTTATTTGTACTATTATCAAACGAAACATATCTATACAAAAGGGCGGTGAAATATGAGCGGTTTTCATTGCTGGTCTTGCTCTCTGCATCCCTGAGCTAGGCAAACGGCGTTCCCATAATCGGTTATAATATAATCCAGTTCTGAACCTCTTTGATGATGCACGGAACATTTACTCCGTTCTCCTTGCACTCCCACTTTCGGCTTCTAAAATATCTAGGTCAGCAAGTTGAAGGGAGAACTCTGAAATCATGATACGTACAAATATCCTCTCATTTATTTTAGTCACTGTACATAAGTATTCTTCCATAATAAGGGTCAAAACAATAACAACCTACATACCTGTTTAAAACATTATCCGCGAGATCGTAGCTCTTACAATTTATCACGTCTACCTGCCTCCTGATAAGCAATGCATAACTTTTCCAAATATTGACAAACCGACTGATTTTAAGCGCTTCTCTATCGAAACTTCCTTTAAAGCATGACAAGGTAACGTCCTCCCAAGACTGGGACATCAACCCCATGTGTTAATTGCTTAACCTTCATCTTTAATTTATGTTAAATCACCGTGAGACCCTCCTAACTGTCGTCCACCTACTGCGTATCTAAACCTCGCCAGTTAAAAATTTGAAGTTATACCCCATGAAACCTCGAAATAGCTACCATCATGTGCTAAAAAAATAAATTAAAGTTAGGCTGTTTGAATTCATAATCTTTGACATAATCCTTTCTTGTTTTACAGTCTGTTCATTACCGGAAAAATATGGGTGTGAGGGCGACAGGGAAAAGGTTTTGCACACATATTTTCACTTAAACTTGAACGGGAAACTAAGATAAATGGTACGTCAAGTTATTAACTGTCATTAACTATAAAGTATCAATGACAAACAGAAAAACAAGCTTGCTCTCAAGAGCTATCTACAGAGAGAAACTTACCAGGGCTTTGAATTATTAGCCGGCATTTTCTGTCCTTTCTTTGGTCTGGATCTCTTCGACAGCTCAGCGTATCTAAACCAAGCGAGAACAGTTGAACCACTGGCATCTTACAGGCAACGTAACCATGCAGATCACTGCAAACAAGCCCCTTCTAAAGACATTTTGTGTAAATATTGGAGTTTTCTTCACGTATTTCAGGCCACAATATATCTCAAAAAGGAACTTTACCTTCTTGAACATTCAAACCATAATAAATGTATAATTTTGATACTTAGCTGCCTAGCAACATATCCGGTTTGAATGTTATTGATATATACTTCATGGCTTTGAAAGGCGCCTAGAAACAGTGTAATAGGCGCCTGAGAAGCTACTGTTATTCTTATTTTGGTATTGTTGTTGTTCTTTGTTTTTTGTGAGGCTTTTTATGCGGATGTGTTTTTAGTTTCAGAACTAAAACAATAGAATCATACTTTCTAAATACCCCTAGCATTTGCAAGAAATCGGCTGCATTTGGTTGATGTATATAACGATAATTGATAGTTATTATTATAGTGATAAAAATCATCATCATCATCATCATCATCATCATCATCCTT
>JAAAKL020001618.1:0-29843 GCA_010016065.2 Carybdea cf. marsupialis auct. non (Linnaeus, 1758) | reverse complement strand
ATTTTAAAGTGTCAAATTTTAAGTAAAAATCTTTCAAGACATATCATATAAAATAAGTAGATGAATAAGACAACACATAAACAGATAAATATAATAAAGAACTGTTATATGTACCTTATATAGGCCTTTCTGCTACACCCTTGGCTGAGTGTCTGGGAGTACCTATATTTCCGCCAAATGCCTCCCCCCCCCAAACTCAAATGCTGGATCCGCCCATGCTTGTGGTGACTGACACCTTTAGATACATACGAAAATAATGCACGAGAATTTTGAGATCTTGAGAGATTTTGAGAGGCGTAGGATTTACAAAGTTATCTCTGAATCCTTCTCTTCTTCCTTTTTGTGCGGTGAAAAAGAATCTGTGCAGCAATTAAGGAAAATAGTGGTATTGATTAGTTTGACTTCATAATATTTATGCAGGTTGTTTTGATATGTGATCACATTAAAAGAGATCATTATATGAGAGGAGGCTCAAATCTGTACACATTTTAAAATATATCTTATTTTATCTAATGTACTGTATAATAATGTGTTACTATATTCATATTTACAAGATGGACCTACAAGTGTTGAGTAAATAAAGCAAATTAGAAACAGAATATTTGTACCATCCTTTGTGAAGCATAAGTAGATGAGAATATAGTTACGAAGGCCTTATCTAAGCACAAAAAAATTAGTACGTTAATGTTGACTCACTACTAAGACATCAGATAACGATAGATCTTGGCGGACAACTTTTTCTTGGAAAAGTATTTTTAGTAACAAGAACTTTTCAATAGTGTCAAAGAACGTTAATGAAGCCATAGGTTTTGAAAGAATCGAAACCCTTACTCTCTGGGATGTTAGGCAAATGAACTGTCCACTAAACGTCCTTGCGTTTTGTTTTCAGTCAGCTCCTTGGCTTTATAGTTGTTATCGAAATACGATAAAACGTTTTTTATCTTCATTTACTTTGGCATCTTTGACTTTTAGAAGTGAAAATTGACATTTGCACCAAGCGTATACTACCAAGTTAAGGACTTTCAACACAAAAGAAAGATTGACAACGCCCTCTCATCTATAATTTTGGACTATGAAATATGCAGGTTTTCCTAAACCCAGTTTCAAGATATTGTTAAGTTTGAAAATAAGCATTTTGGGCACTTGCATGTCAGGCCTCCCTGCTGCTAAGCGGAGAGCTCTAGAAAGCAACAGGAATAGACACCCCTTCTCATGTGGCAAGTGTCTTGCGTGACCTGTTCCATTTTCATCGGTAAAGACATAAATTCTATATGTCCAGGATTGTAGCTTTATATAATTGGCTAGTCAACCTTTCGGGCATATAAAATAAACTTGACGAAACTGATTTCTTACTGACGCGATTTTCCGACAAACTTAACCCTTACTCCTCGGTGCTGTAAGTCTGAGGGCACGTTCACTACTTATTTCATTGTATTGGGGATATCCGGTTGGCCGGCATTTATCCACGTTGTACATTATCAGGGACCGGCAGTTGCCCTTTCCCCGCCTACCTGGCTCTAAATATATCATTCTAAGAGTTGGTGGTCAACACGTCTTGTCAACAAAATCCTGCTATCGGTATTTTAATGCAAAATTTCTTTCGTCTCGATCAAATAGTCTGGTGAAATATATTGCCTTCTAGAACTTTTTCACCTAAAAAAACTTAAAAATGTAAAACTATTGAAAAAACGTCTCACTAAAGCTGTTTTAGCTTTGAAATTAAAAGTTCAAATCCCCTCAAATAAATTCATTTATTGCGAAGATTAAATAAGTTTAAATAAACCATGCGTCATAGCATTCTGGACCACCTGTTGATCTCCATATCAGCGACCCAATCAGTTGCCTCGGTAGAATGACGTAGCGTTGAATGAAGACCCAGCACATCTTGGCGTCTCAGCGTGACACTTGGCTCCAGCATCTAATGCCAGAACAACAAGGCATCAGCGCAAATTTTGGGTCAATTAGCAGCTGAAGTCATGCCTTTTGATTTCTAGTGATCACCATCTCTTGAAACGGTTGAAGTGAGGTAATACTGATGCTTATCGCTTAATTGCTGATACTGAATAGTAAACAATGCCCATCATTAAGACCTACTCCGCCTTCTCTTTAAACATAACTACATCTTATTGTTAAATCATTACCAGTTCGTGTGGTGAGCCAAGATTCTATAGACAGCAGCCACGTGAAGCAGGCACCAGTCAAACAATTCAGCTTGGATCAAACAACACAAAATGTTTACACCTTTGTGTCCTGTAGACTATACTCCATTAAAACTATTTATTCCTTGGATCATTTTTTGTTGATTAAAAATTTAAAGTTCAGTTGAGAATTTCTTGCACACCGTCACATCTTATATTCAGTCATGCGCTTTTTCCATAGTATCATGCAGGACATCATGTTTTTAGCAGGAGGTGTCAAGTTGTTTAAAGTTTCTTGTCGATTCCTATCTTTAAATTCTCTATGTACCAAACGCATATACACTATATATCTACCACAGCTGTATATGTTACATCATATATAATACAAATACTGTTACATTAAGTTATTACAAAGGCTTTTAATGTAAAACATCTAAATTGCATACTTGTGTCTACACGATCTTTCTAAAATAGTAACATGTCGTTATACCATTTTCACTTTGGAGATAGTCACATATCTATATATGTTTTCTAAAATGCTACTAATGATGCTAACAATTGTAAACTATCATTTTCACAATTTGAAATATGTATTTACTTCCATGATAAATCAGTATTTTAAAAAAATATACCAGCAAAGTAATAACGAAGAGGAAGAATAGCCAACTTTGAAACCGTCGATGCTTTCCCATACTGAGCAATCCCGCTACGGTTGATTTTAACGAAAGAAAAATGCGTCCAAAGAACACAAAACTTGTGAATCGAGCCCAGTCTTCCATATATTTAACAACGTATTGTTGTAGTAAAGTTGGATTTCACTTTCGGCGTTATAATTTTTCAAATTTAAAAACTTTCAGTATTGTTATCTTACAACTCATTTTTGCTCAGAAAATGTTGGATTTTCCGTTGAAAATGTGTTTATATATGAAAGTATAATTGCCTTCTACTTAGAGAACATCGCAAAAAAACATCACAAAAACGACACTCTTACATATTATTTATTATTTATCTATTACATAATATGATTGTGTATGATCAATAACGGGCGACGATTTTGGGCACCTGATTTTGCTGGATGAAATCATTTTTTTTATTATTGTTATAAATTTGCAACCAAAACAAATATCTTCCCAAATTTGGAGAGCTGCTGCCTTCCAGCCCCATCCAACTCATACGCTTGTGCAAGTCAATTAGTTCTACTAGAGGGTATCTCTACTAAATAGTTGATTTTTCCAGAGTTAGTTCTTCAAGATATTTATAACACCTGCGACAAACGGAGAAATTAACTCTTCGCAGAGTTACATTATTTCAAATATAAAACCTTCACAATTGATATGTGTTAATTGCATAGTGTGCATGCAATGCTAATAATGTTATTTGACCTCCTTTCTAGCACTTGCAACAGAAACACCTATTAGCAAGATCAATGCTTTAATTCTTGACTCTCGCCCCTATTTTGAAAACATATGCTAGGCTCACATAGAAATAAAAGCCACAATGATGTATTTGTTACCTCATTATTACCTAGTATTTGGTAGCAGATGATGGTGGTACAACTGACTTTACAAATAGGATATCATGAATAATTTGGATACAACACAATGTGATGGTAAAGTAACTGGTTAACTACAAGGCTGCTGTTTTAGTTGCAAACTTTTTCACTCCTCGAAGAAAACCCTTCCAAAGTGTAAAACGTTCTGACCTTTCTCTAAGACTGTTATGTCAGAGGTAACACACATAGCGAAATGAGAAAGAGGTGACATCAAATAGCCCCCATTTTACCGCTTCGGTAGATGTAGAACCATGGACAATCATTCAGTCAATCTTGGATTATCATATGATAAACATTCTTAACCTATTGATGAGTAAATTAAGAATAAATTTGCAATTAAATTAGTGGGGACTAGAATTACAAGAACTTGAATGTTATGACTCAATATTAAGCAGAGAACAAAAGTCAATGATTTTTCTTCCTTTCTTCATATCCTTCAGCTGTGATATCGTAATTGTGCTTCTTTGAGGCTTCAAGGCGCACATGAAAGCATTATAACTTTAGGAGATACTATTTGTTGCCACATGGATACATATTGATCTATATTATGTACTACTCATCTATAACTTGGTGAACTAAGTCAAAACATTTATGAAACTTGACAAGCTGTGAAATAGCGAGCACCTTTTACCTGTCTACCACTCTCATGTAGTTCTGAATCTATAAAACCATCTGCAGTTATGCTCATATTTTGATAAGAAAATTCTGCTAGGGCTTAGTAGTGACAACTCCTGAAAAATATTGCATACCCAAGATTTCTTCATTACATTGGCTGGAATTTTTATCTTCGATAATATTTAAAGTTAAGAAACATTTAGGCTTAAGCTAAATGCTATGTTTCCTATACAAAGATAAAATGTGTAAGTGTTTCGTTCTGTGCTTTAAATTATTTATATTTCTTAGAGTAACATATATTAGCCAGGGAGGGGACGTCCTTAACTTGTCCCCATACGGGCATACAAGCAAAATTCTATCCCTATTCTGCAAAAGTCTACCACAAACTCTTAGGAGTTAACGTACTGGAGTGTAACACATATCGGGTCAAAGAATTTAAAAACAGCGTCAGTAGGCTTTACGTTGGGTGGTCTCCGATGAAAAGTTATGTCCACAGATGATGATTCTCTTTTTAATTGCGTATGTTAAAACTCTGACAGGTTGACTAGCAATCTCTTAACAAGATGAATATGTTCTTAATGTGATAAAACAACAAGCATTAATGAAACAAAAGTATGATCAACATACTATAAGCTATTGGTGTAAACAACCAAATGAGATTTGATTTCCAACGTAAATCACTTTGTACACAAATTCTCTGGCGCACCTGCTATTAAGAGGTTAATCCAACCAGTTCGAGATTGTGTGGCTGTGAATCATTAGCTGATAATGCGTATGAGACTAGGTAAGTGAATAGAGTACAATTTCTATAACGGGGTTATCGATGAATAACTACCAAATGATTGTTTTGCCATACAAAGACTGCAACACAGTTTTACCATATTTGGCAGAGTTTTAAGCAATCACCCATGATCAAGGGAGTGGTCATCATTTCTCACTCTTAGCAAAAGGAGCGCTGCCGATTGCATTTATCCGCAATAGGTCTTACCATTTTAATATTTTTTAAATGTGAATTTACGATAATTGAAAGCTTTTACTTTTGTGCTTCCAAGTGCAATGTCGACGGCAACATCTTCTTCAGATATTAGGCCTTTTTAACCTGATATAGGGAATCCTTACTTTGACAAATGAAATTGCCTTATCACCACGTCATGGGTTTTTATGGTATTTCAATTGTTCAAAGTTGCATTCAGTAATTGAAACAGTCTGTTAAACCTCGCCTTGGACACCGATCACAACATTTGATCTGAAATGAACAGAAATTAAAAGGAATTGGATGCATTGAATCAATTTTGTTCTTGATTAGACATTCCGAAAACAAAGCGTATAGTGACTTGCTCTTGTCACCCGAGTCATCGTAAGTGGAGTACGTGACACATCAACCCTTACATGAAGAAGAAACTACCTTACACAATTTTGTAAATGCAGCCTCTAACACGTTATGATAAAAATGCCCATAAAAACCCGAAAGAAATTCCGTTGCATATTATTGGAAGCGCCCCTCCCGTTCCCGTAAAAACGTCTTATACTCTGCCAAAATGTCAATGAGGTTACGTACACCAGAAACAACCTATACAGCTTTGTGCTCCTGCGTAGTATGCTTCCTTCGTTTGAATGTAATACCAGGGCATATTATTCTTTAAAATGTTATCAAGTAATACCGTTCGTTCATTCAATTCCTTTTTTCTCACAACGAGTTCAACGATCTATTGGGAAACGCAGAAACAACCCATTTGACATGAATATCGTTCACTTGTGCCTCTACAGCTTTAAAGTACGAGATTTAACTAACTGTTCTATTTTTTAACGATATGGAAACACCGGAGTAAGAGCATGTTTTATTCATAGCTGAAATACTACCTAAGGTCTGTGAAATAATTTTGTAACTTTTGGTTTTCATGTGCTTCGACAAAATGTTAAGTTGAAATTGACCTTCGTATATTATTTCTTTTTGATGTAAAACACTGCAAGTGTACATAAAACCGTAATAACACTGCTTTCGCTGGTAATACACTACACGATAGTTAGCGGAATTTCACACCCTGGCACAGTACATCTGTCCAGTGAGCACGATGTTGCGTATTTAACGTATGCCCAAAGTACACTCATTTGTCACTTCTAGAATTTCGGCCCAGGAGCGCCACCTTTATTTTTTTAACTATCGACAATCTTCTACTAGGACGTTATCCTACAGGGTGCGAGTTTCAGACAGAAATCGTAAAATAAATAAGCCATGCAATTGTAAAAAGGAATATATCTTGCATAAACTAGCAATACATCATAAAGAAGAAGTAAAAATGTTCATCATTAATGAGATATTGTAGTACATTCAACTAAGTCTTTTGTACATATAATTTAAACCTGTTATGTAATGTTGCTGTCGATAGTTTCCATTCCAATCATTTGGATCACAAAAATTGTCCAAAAATTGAAGACACAAATTTTTGCTTTCTTTAAGTTCCGTTTCACCTTAGTTAATTAATTGTCACTCCTTTTCCTCTAGTTATGGTTTATTAATGTATATTGCATTTAATTTATAACGAAATCATAGTCAATTACTTCTCACTCTACGCATTTGAAAGCCTTGATGACACATTGATACGACGGTGCATTTCATGAGAGACCTGGGTACGATTGTTTAAAGCTTCTGTAACTTATGCCCTTTTCAACCATTAAGTCACAAAATGGTGGCCTTTGTTTTGAACAGACGTATGCGAATACGCAATCCTCCTTTAGGGTTTGTATTTGATTGGTTAGGATCCTAATCCATTCAGCCTGAAAGTTTTCTATAAACTCTTGATATCTTTATGAGGTCACTTAAACTTGCTTTACACTTGTTTTATCAACATACAAGAAAAAGCGTAAATAAAGTCGATACCAATGATCTTTAAAAAAGAGGGGATAAAAAAAAGTATGGTCACGAATACTAGCCCCCAAAAGTTAAAATAGCGCGGGAAGGTCCACATTGTTTATAAGCTTTGTTTGATGAGGACTAAAATGGCGTCCAACGACTGACCTCGCTCGACCCAGTGTTTTTTAGAGATCAGTGGTTAATACGTATTGATCTCAGGCTGAATTTGATTGACATCCTTGCGCCTATATTGGGTAGTACAATTTTTTAAGGGTTTCAACAAGGTAAATTAACTTATTTGTCGAAATCATATGCAGTCGTCAACTGAGAAGTCACCGGAAATTAGTTATGCAAAAAACAAACATCAGTACAGAATGTTGCTTCACAAGTGTTTAATCAGACTAAGGCTAAATGACACATTTCATCACAACATCGTTTATCTTAATAAATGAAGAACGATGATGAATTGTTTGCCTCTCTTTCCTTTAAACCATGTCAAGATGAAATGTTTTAAATAATGTCACCTATTTTTTGGTGGAAATTTAATGATAGTGCAGACTTCGTTTTGTTAAGTGATTTGTGGGAGCAATGTACCTTCACTAAAACTCACTGCCACAGGGGTCGAATAGAGGGTTGCAATTTCAATAAATTTCCCAGCATTTGATCCAACAACAGTGGTTATGAGTCCGTCACTTAGAGGGCATAAAATCGTATTATACTTCGATCTAATCTACTCATTAACTAGGTTTTTCGGTTTAAATTAGTTTCATGACAAATTATTTAAAATAATTTTTTTGTTCAAAATTTTCTTTATTTTTGGAAGCAGAATATTTGTTTAGGCATTTGTCTTCGAAGTTGAACGTTTGCTGGCATTATGGATGACACTGGAATGTGTTTTTATTTCCATGTATAACCTTTCTCGAGCTGTCCTCTTTGAACTCTTTTAGTTAACCTTAGAAGTAATTACTTCGTCACACCACACCTGATCTGCGACTTGGAATGCAAATTTGCCATCATAAATTAGCATACCTTATCGTATTCTTGTTGTTCTTTAGTTAATTATATAGTTATAGCTGACACTAATGAGCCAAAAACACAACATCAACCGGGCAGTGCTAGTCTAGATTGACTCTTTTAAAAATGCAACTGAATACAAGTTTCGTTCTCTACCTTTTATTCATCATTCCGACGCATTGTGTCCTAAGGACTGTTGACTGGAAAATTTCTTTAGTACAAGTATACTATATCCTTGAAGTTTTGTTCGTCACAGCAGCCTTAGAAGCCTGACGAGTTCCCAGAATCCTTTAGTTAACTGGCTGCGGCAATCCATATCCATCCGTTTTATTGACGAATGCAAGTCAGCAACTTCAATGAAGGAAGCTCTCCAAAGTGATCCTCAAGTGAAAAGATACTGTGATCGTAGTTTAGACTTATTTAAACATGTTTATTGTTTGAAGCCTTACCTTTGCAAAGGCAATAGCTAGACCATAAAAAAGTAAGGCAAAGTGTAAAAGATGGCTTTCTATCGTGAAAAAGGTACATTGAACTGAAACATTCAGTGACTTCTGTCTATTTGTAAACTTGATTCTCAAGGGTGGAATCAAGGTGTAGTGCTGCTATTGTATAAAGTCTGTTAAATTTCAACCTAGTATCTTGGCGACGTTAACTATCTAGGTAGCACAGAAGATTTCCAGTAATCAAGGAAGCCGATTACCAAAGAGTTCACAAACGCCTACGTGGTAAAGTTTCTACAAAGACCTTATTCCTCAAACACTGCTCTCGAATTGCCTAAACCTTATTAGTCATAGAAATCGGCTTATCCTGTCTAAGACCTAGAAAGCCCAAAGCAGCCGTGTAAAAGTCCCAAACGCTCAAATCTCGTGAGGATTTGAAAACGTCCTGATTGCTACTGTAAGAATGTGTTAATTATAGTTTATAACTGATAATCTCTTATGTTAATCTGGCATGAGACTGCGAAGTGGAGCATTGGTTGAATTTCAATAGCAGAGACGATCTTAAATCAAATGCCGAGATTGTAATCCGAGGACAACAAACTGTCACACTCACGAATGTTAAAGGTTTACGTTGCCTTATCATTCCTGGATATAAAATGGTTTAGAACATAGACACATTCTGTGGAATTGCGTAAATCTCAAAGTAAGCAAGAACAAGATTTTACTTAAGGATGTTGGTCGTCTTATAATTTATCAGTAAGGTAAGTACTTTGCCATCAGAGTATTAGGGCTTTCTGCTGTTCATTATCTCTTGTTTGGGACAAAAGAGCAAAATATAACATTGTATTCCTTGGCAAGTGATTTGAGCAGTTTAATTGAATGAAAAGACAATATTCGTGAAATGTTTGAATAAGGGTATAAACTAACACTTCTATCAAATCATGCAGGACAAGAATAATTTAACAGGAATTACGTACTCCTTGTTCCTTGTATTCCATTCTCGAGTCATACGTCCAACATTTTAATTTGTCAACGGTAAATACCTGCTTGTTTTATTTTAAACCTTCATCCTTCGAAGTTTAACATTTTAATTTCAACATCATTCCCTATATTGCTCACGCACCATAGAGCTTAATAACCCAATATTTGGAACATATAAATCTTGAGTCTTGTACCTAAATGATGATGATCATAGATATTTAACGTAATATAACCGTCAACGACTGCAACGTTTATCTGATCGTCTTGTACTTCTGTAAACTTATAATGCTGCAAGGATAAGACAGATTTCAAAGCAGAGGATGTAGTTAAAAACAGAATAAAACATCAATTCGATGATGCGGAGAATATCCGGTTAATATTTTATGAAATTTGAGGGTTTTCTAGAAGCTCATAGGTGCCGCTGGCAAGCGCGAAAAGCTTAACGCGCCTAGTATAGCACTCTCTACTCCATATTAATGTTGCACACTCACAAATGTTTCTTGTGTTGAAATGGTGCACCAAGGAAGCCAAGTTAGGGCTTTGAGAGAAAATTTGCAATGTTTTTAAGTAAATAGCAACGTTAAGAGGTTTGAAGTAAATCGATGACTGCATACCAAAGTTAATAGACAATCTCTAGGGCAGTCAAGTAGTATCCCAAACTTTAATACCAAATTGTTTTTGTAGATTTGCATAGTATGCTCACGATACTTTGGGAGATCTGTGGAATGTTATGTACATGTGTACATGTACTGTTCTACTTTTTCAAACTCATTTTTGCTCCCTTATCAAGGGGCATAGTCTTCGGGATTTTTACACAACCGATTCTTCTTGGGGAGGTGGAGCGTGAATACCGCTATTTAGCTTTGCTATGGAACTACAAAACTGCGGTACTGTGCGTGGATGTAATTGTAGTTTTATATTTTAATATTCAAATAGTGAGAGAAGTTTTGATATCGGAGCTATTGTTCATCAGATACCGGAATTTATAGTCCACTAAGGTCATGGATGATAACCTGTCAGTACGTGACGTTCTCAGAATTTTGTGTCATTTTCAATCGTGCCTCCATATGAACTTTTCTTCTTCCAGTAAGTTTTGGATTTTCATATAATTTTTTCAAGTAGGTCTACACTCTCGGGAAATTATGAAAATGGTGATACTGTTTCGTAACTGCTTAAGAAAGTCCACTGTGAAACTACAGCAATTGTATTTTAGGAACTTATTGTTTTCAACCGTCAACACTTATGAACTTAGCAATGCTTCAGAAGCTGAGTCAAATGAAGGTTTCAAAACATGAACTGCAAATAGCCATTGCCTTGTCTACGTTTATTGGTAATCTAGTCGGCATAAATATGATCTTAAGGCATTCAATGCTCCAAACCGTTCGGTTGTTGATAAGCACCGGCACTTGGTGCTGAGGTTTAAATATAGGAATAATAACGAATACAAACAATAGCAATTTTGATGCATTTAAAAGCAACAATCACACACGCGTCGTAGTGTTCCAAATTCATTATCAAGGAGAGATTTTCCACATCTCAATCGTGTTTGAATTCAACAACATCAATAGGTGTCAACAGATCCACAAGAAGAACAATCTCGCTAGTAACCCTCCGAAGCAATAGTAAATGAACAAGGTACGGAAATTTTCGTAATGAGAAAATCGGAGATCTTAGCGGAACAAAGCTTTGGTTTGAGATTGAAAAACTCTCTAACTGCTTCGTAGTATGAGGTCACAATATTCTTCGATAAGGAACAAAAAACTACCAAAAAGCAGCTCATTGTGGTTTTATTGTGGTTCCTGGTTTTTACCTGTGATGATACTTACAAAACGATGTTTACATACAGAGATTTAGCATGAAACCAAATTTTGCGACTGGTGAATAGTCACTACGTGTGTGGGGTTTAGGAAAGACGACCAGAGTCAACCAAAAAAGAAACCATCTCTTTGAAGTCGGCTCATCAAAGGTATGTTTCCTATTCCCTAGTCAGTTATTTTGAAAGAATGGGTATGGAAAAACACATGCATTTGAGGCTTAGAATTTGATGAGGTATGTAAGACCAATGAATGGCTACGTTCAACCGAGTTCAGAAATGTCAGTAGCTTTTGACAGGTAATCAATCTTAGAATATAAAAGTGATTCATACCAGTCTTAGGTGCTGTAAATTAAATGGTTTTGAAAACTTCAGAGAAAAAGTGAACTGTATAAAGAAATGGTCTGAAATGGTACCTGTTGTACCATACCTTTTACTGGTTATTTACAATGGATAATCCAAGGGGGAAACGAAAGTCTTCAAATGAAAAGGGTCCTGGACAAGACACGTAGACAAAAAATTAGGAATGACTGATTTTACGAACTTCTGATGTATTTTTGCGCTATTCTCGGATAAACAAATTACAGATTTAAAACACGTTGCCTTTAAAGTAAACAATAGGATATATCAGAGATAATAAGTGGGTTTTATGATCTCTGGATTTATTTGTCCCTTGTTAATCATCATTTCTTCTCTATTACTTTCCTTTGCTAGTGCAGCAGTTAACAAGCTGCGCAGGGCTATTAGTACCATATTTATTTCAAATAGACACTACGGGTAAAAATCTAAATTCTGATCTGAAGTATGAAACGCAGAAATTACAAGTAGTTCGATAGACATCATATATCTTTCGATGCTAACATGAAAAATCTACAGAGAAATCTAGTGATGCTACAAGTCAGCATTATCTTAAGATTATGACATTACTCAAATAAATACAAAGGGTCTACTGGGGATCATTAGAAGGTAGCGAGTACAAATTTTTATGAAGGGCTAGAGGCAGTAAAGTGTAATTTCCTAGGGATTTGTATTTCTGATAAGTATTGAGTTTTGCGTTACTTTAATTCTTGAAAAACCTCTGCGGTTCAGCAAATAGCAGGGCTGGTATGTTCAGTCATACGGGTACAGCAGATCCTTGAAGCATGATTATGGCACAGAGAAATCCGTTCCTATTTTTCATTTTTCAACATGGGCGACACCACCATACTTGTAGCGCCTCTAGGGAAACCAGATTAGCACTTTAAATCCTATTACATGAGTGTTAGTGCACAAAAGTGCTCTAGTTGGCTATTGCAATTTTAACTCTCCCTCTTGATTACATGTCTAATAAACAGACGTACGCACAAACACAAGGGTGTACACCATTTTAACAAGACAAGCGCTAAGATTTGTTTCAATCATAAATACTCTTTATTACATCTCGTGGGCGATCTTCCACAAATGGTTGGCCCCCAAACGAAGGATATCTTATGTGTGGAAGGAGATTAGCAGAGAGTAACATGGTCATTCTATGTAACTAACCTTTTTTAAAGTAGAAAATTAAAAGCACTGGGGTGTTGTGTAGGAGTTAAACCCTCTGCCTTTTTTGATGTTAACTTTAAAAGCCTACTTGGAAATGCATCTCAACGAAAAGTTTGGAAACGTGTTTTTGTAAACTTTTTAGAGGAGGTCATTATCAGGTCATTAATGGCACTAGGTTGCAGTCGAAAAATGAGTTTAAAATTTCACTTTGTTACTGAGATACTAAAACTTAAATCCAGACAGCACTTTCTGTACAAAGATGATAATTCCCTGAAGGCAAAATACAATGAAGTGAACAAAATGAAATGAAAAACGACATGTGTGACAGTCCGGTTTTTGATAGCTGAAATCGACTGCAGATGAAACGTGTAAATGGACTCCTTTTTGTTCTTGAAGCTTCAATTACATCCAACCGAAAAGGTGGGGCTGATTTTTTTCTCATTTCCTGAGCGGTTTTAGATGATTTATGTAAAAGTCAACCGCTCATTACTGGTTAAACACAGATGTCAGAAGCTCATTATTCACTGCTTACACAAGTTTTGTCTAAGTTTGTTCGCAGCACCACAACAGGCTGGAAAGGTTTCACATTCAGTTTAGAAGCGTTGCCAAATTAAAACAACACTATAAAGACGTTTTAGAGTTAATTCATATCTCTTGCTTAATCAAGTTTGGTTTTAGAAAAGGGTTTGTTTTAGCACATGACATAAAATATAACCGAATGATGTCCTCTTTTCCCAAAGCCTTATCCAGACGCTGACCATCATATAATTAGGAAAGAATGTAATAGCTGAAAGAGTTGGACACGCGCCTATCAAAGGTCAGGTGTATTGAAACGATTGGTTTTTACGTCACCTGATTCCAAGCAATTATAGATAAGCCCTCAAATTCAAAAAGGAACCGGCTCCTGCACATATCTTGTACATGAAACTTCCCTGCTGAGCACATTCCTCACTATGCACTTATCGGAATCATAGTTTTAGTAACGATGTGGAAAAATTGATGATTTCCAGAGTTTGATTGTTTTGGGAGATTTTGGGAGGGGCTGAAAGGCCTCCTCAGAAAAAGATTTTGCTGACTACAATTTTTTAATCCGAGCTTGCTATACCAAGAGCCACATTCCGTACCTTTCGCGATAACGGCATTTATACTCGAATAACTTGTCAACGACGTTGTGAAAAAATTGCATAGGCCTATCATATTGCATTGTTTTGACGATGACAGGTCACTGCAAAATCGGACACGAAGACATTGTCTGATACATGATTTGTTCTGGCCACAGAAATGAAAGGATCAATTTATCCATTTTAGGTTACAAAAGTTGCTTTAATGTTATAACAAACCACTTAATGAGTTATTATTTCAACAGTAAAGACAAATCTAATAGAGCTGGAGACACTACCAGTTAGTTTAGTTTCCATTATCATCTTTTCTTCCTATAATGTATTGAAAATGGAGAAAACAATTCTTAAATATGAGTTAACTGTGACCCCCTTCATTATGATTGAATGAGCTTGGAGACAAGGTCTGGCTACTTGTAAGATGATAGTCCCCTTTATTTCAGACAAGCATAGTCATGGTAGAAGCTAGAACATTTTCTAAGCCTGGCCAATTTTGTCCAGGTGTAGATTATTTTTCCACGGTACCCTCTTGCAACACCATGTTTAATAATGGTATTTTCATAACCGCCTAACTTCACAAACCAGGATATCATAAGCCAACCAGCCATCACCACATAAAGTGGTGTCTCAAGTGTTAGTTTTTCAGATTCCCTTGTCCAGTCAAGCTTCCATTTCTTTTTATAGGCAGTAATGCACATTTGATAGATTATTTTATGAAGGGGAAGTGATGTCAAAGTTTTACCTGCTTAACAAAAGCACGTCTATCATTTTATCAAATTAAGAATAAATTTTAATTTGCGGTGAATTTCAAACCTGTCATCAAATGAGTTTGGCTTGTCTTAACCAGCGAATTTTAGTAAACGTTTATGGGCTACAAATTTTCTCTAGAAGCAAAGCTATTTGTGGAGAAATCGCTATTCTTTCTTCGTCAAGAGCCCGCAAAATCCTGCTTAGGAGTACAGTAAGAAGGTAATTATGATAACAATTCCTTCTACTTAAAACTTACAGTAATGTGTCAATTCGAAAATCCTTCATTTGAAATTTCCAGTTCCGAAATGAAATATCTTTCCCTTCAACTTAATAGTTCTTCTTTTATACCATTACAATACGCTGTTTCTGTTTTTCAGGAGGTACATGCCTTTTTTAAAATAAGACTTTTCGTCACTATTAAGCTCAGAGTTTACCAGAATCATCACTTACAATCCTGGAAATAATTTTTTATCTCATGGAGACCTTTAACAACTAAAAAGCTTATCTTTGGGCCAAATGAGCTTACGAGAATCAACACGGCCTCCGAGAGAATTCATTAAAGAGGTTGAGTCGTTCTAAGCAACTACTAGCAACCCTAGTTCTGATCGGCTAGCCATAAGTTTGATGCCGGCTGAATTAGTGATAAAGGAAATAACGGCTATTAGCTAGAATGTCCTGTATGCACGTACACTATGTGATTGCGAACATTATTTTTCTTAAGCGAAAAAAAGACAGGATCTTGCTGAAGTAATAAATCATAACTGGTACGTATACTTGGGGTACAAGTTCTATTTAATTGAAAATCATATGTCGTATAATTCTTTGATAAGAAGGGGGTCTGTAATAAAAATGGAAAAAGATAAAACTTCAGTTTTTTTCCCTGGCATTAATGCTCAAGGTTTCTGCTATCAAGCTTGACTTACGACCAAATGATATCAAAGGCTACCAGGATCAATAACTATTTCGGTAAGCTCTTCAAGGCGTAATTTTTTGACGAGAAGGTTGTGAAAATACTTATCTTTTTATTGCAGAAGACCATTAACTTAATGAAATTAAGTAGGACACAAAAATAAGCTAGAGAATGGCAACAAAGAGACAGAATGACCATTAGTTAGGCCCAGAAGAGGTCAAGGAAGCATGGTAGAATGCCACAAACTATGCGTTATGCGTCTGGGGTCGCTTGCTTAAGGTTCACTTGGGACCAGTTGAGACGTTGGAAAGCTTCGATGGGTTTGTGCAAATGACAGCTGTGCGTAGAGATGAAAGCCGTAGTGGAAGATAGGAGCCTTTGAATCAGGTTGAAGAATATATTGTAGAAATAGCTGGATGGATGATAAAAAAACACTATAGTGGTACAAAGCTGTGTGATCTAGCAAGAGAGGCAAACCAGTAGCTGACCTCGTTTGAGCAGGGGCTAATTTTGGAATAGAAATCATTGGTGGAGGCTGGGCCGAAAGAAAAAAGAAATATATAAAGGAAAAAAAGTTTGCATTGTTTTTCCAGGGGGGCTATATGACATTAAGAAATCTTCCAGGAGAGGCTAGGACCCTCCTAGCCGAACAGCTACGGGGCCTGAAGAGAGGTCTCTCATGAGTGTTTGTGTGTGTATGTGTGCGTGTATGTATGTGTATGTGTGTGAGCCATTGAGAAGAAGGCCGCGGAATGGTGCTTATCCTTGATGACATTAACCGAGTTGTGTCTCACTGACAAAATTAAAACGAATAAGTTTTAGTTTCATAGTATAGGGTGTGTCAACATTTCACAACAAGATTTCCTTGTTTAAAATGTTGCTTTAAGCATTAAATGTTGTCTCTTGCGACATGTGGGCCTTCGCAGAATCAAACAAATAGGATGCTAATGTCTGGAACGCTATCATCCTTCGTTACATACAGTTATTTATTCTTTGATTCAGATTGAAATGTGCGCTCACTGCTTTTTTATGGTGTGATATATTCAACAGAAAATCTCTTACGATAAGACAACTCTAGTTCACAAATAAGGCATCTTTAATACACAATCTATTTCAGTGGACTTACTAACGATCGTTGATCAGTCAGTTTCCTTACTTGGATCTGTTGCTTACTAGAGTTGAATCTACTTGTTGTGACATGACATAGAGGTATAAATGTCAGGGAGTTGCGAAATAGAAACTGACGAAGTAGTTTACTTTAATGGTTGACACACTATTCATCTTGAAAAGTTCTGAAATTGCCTGATAGTGGTGTTAAGCAAAGTCCATTTTAAAACTAGTAAATAAAACCCTAAAAATACGCGAAGAAAATAAATTCTGAGCACGTGATCTTAGTGTATTTCGTTCTTTTATGATCATGTGAGATACTTAAGTTGTTGTTTCTGTCCCTACATTGACGTAAAACGTAAAAATAAAAGGAACTCTCTACAGAAATCCGGCTTCAAGATAGTTTTTAACTGTTGACGCAACTGATTAAACAGAAACTTTTACGACTTGTTCTAGAAAGCCATCATTGGCTGCTGGACCATTACATCAACAAAACTGTAAATAGAAAAATAGTTTCTCATCTTTAGACAAATACAGTCATCGCTGTGGAAACCTACCAAAAATTTCAGTGGAGCCGCGGCATTCTCTATATTTCGAGGCTTTCATACTGCGGAAGTTTTACCGATTTTTATTGCCGCTACCTGCATTGACGCTAGTAGGTGATTGAACTTTCTCAATGAAAGTGTCGTTCCATTGATAAATTTTCATAAGGCTTCTTTGGAGGAGAAGACCAGTGTGAACAAAAGATCTATTTGCAAACCCTACTAGCTCTATTGTTTCTCTCATAAAGCCCAGACATTGCACCATGGAGAACTTTTGCTTATTTTTTGCTAGCGATGCGGTAAGGAAGGAGGTAGTATGAGGACTTGATGCAAGTCAAATTTTAAAGGCGGTTGTAATTAATGCTATAAGAGAACTACATTTGGCTCGGTGCTCATGAAAAGACAACTACGTTACCACACCACGGATTACTAAACTGAAACATTTCTCCCCCAGTGCATATGAGTTATATTTTACCATCCTATTATAGGACACATTTGTTAAGATTTTCTTCAAAATCACTCTTACCGTTTTCTTATAAACTAGTACCAAATTTCATGATAAGGAGAAAAGCAAGAAGGATATTGTCAGCGATTGGGGTTATTTTATTGCGATAACCTGAAGGATCGGCTAGTCTTCAAGAAGTAAAAAGTGTTTTACACGTATTACAGAAATTAATAATTTTATTTCTGAGATGTAAAATCAAGTAAAAGTGTTGTTACAACACATTGTAAACCGTGCAGCTCAAACAAACATAGCAAAATAGAAAAGTGGCTGTCGTAAAACAGATCTGAGTACATGTCTTCGAGCAGGAACGTATTCAAAAGAAAAAACAATAGATTTAGGGTGGTTTACGTTTTTTGCTGTAAGCAACTGTTCCGTTTGCCCTGGGTAGGTTCCCTAACACATACGCACAGTTTGTTAAACATCAGGTGCGTTATTTCTCTACTCAGCCAACTCACCATTCCATTCTTTTGTTGAAGAACGACATGCACTTCTCTTGCCTTAGAATGGCCGAAATTTATAATGAACTTCGCCTTCGTCTTAATAATTTGCAAGATTAGATGAAACCATTAGGGTCAGTAAGATAACAGTAACAGACAATGAAAAAAGCTCATTCTGTGAAAAGGTTGTGTAAATACATTTAATAATATTAAACACAAAGCAGCCATCTGATAAGAAAACTGATTAGATTTCTTAGAAGTCCTCCTACCAGTGATAAGCTTTACTGCTGCAATTTTTGTTGCCCTTCGATAGTCTATCCTAACCCATCGGGTCGTCCAATGCCCCATTCGTGCTTCTTCCTATTCAACATCCACCTGCAAAGCAAGCAGAGAAAATCGTTGGTTTTCAGAGAAGTTGCAATCTAGTCTTCTTGTTTTTAAGTCAAGAGCTATACGCGATAACAATGACAAACATCTTAAAAGATGCCCATCTTGCTCTCGGAATTGTTTAGCAGTTTACGAAAATGTATGAAATAGCTATAGATGTACTTGTTTATGCAGGTCAAAGCTAGCTAGAAAAGAGTAAGCAGTTCAAGATACTAAACACCTCCTTAGAGTTTCATTCAAATTAGGGTTGGTGTTGTCCGCCTTATATACCAGTACCATCTTACTAGAACATGAGGTAACAAGTTATATTTTATGATAGTGCACAGCAGCATAAAATGCACTTTATGCACTGAATAACGAATTCATGTCTTCGTTCATAATTAAGCTATATATCAAAGAGTTGAACAGGGTTTATATTATTCTAGTCACAGATGCGTTATATGCATGTTCAAAAACATAATCTAGGAGGCTTGCCTTAAGCAAAGATGATTTCTTGAGAAGTTTAAACCCAGACACAAGGGTTACTCAGCACGTCTTCTATTGACTTCATTGTAAGTTTTTATCCGTTACTTTGATAAGTAAAGATACTCAGTAGGGATTCTGATAAAATAAACATTTATTCATTTGTATAACTATTGACATTACTAATTTTATCACGTTTGTTCTCCAAACCACATTACCAACAAGAGGAGATTACCCTTGACGACCTGCTGTAACAACAGGTTCAATAGGTAGCAAAAGTAAGTTAATAAAATGTTAATTTCGGTACAAGTTCAATACTCTACATCAATCAGTGTGTCCCGTATTTATTTGAAGTTGGTTGAAAGTTTGCAGTAAATAATTCAAATGTCATGATGATGAATGAGGGAACCATAACAGGTTTTTTTAAAAATTTTAGCATAAAAGTTATATTTGTCCTGATAGTTTGCACTAGATAAACCCCCTATTATGTGGTCATAGGAACAGCGGGGAAAATAAGAAACATATTCCTCAATGTCTTTATGTCTACCTAGCAACGTCTCTTCCTTAGTAATTGGTGACCCAGTGGTGACATTCAGAGGGCTGTCGAGCTTGTTGCAATCTCTTCTGCATGTTGCTATAATAAATCCTCGGGCAAAGGACTACTGTAATCGCGAGAACATGATGAACCCAGTTATGATTTCCCCATGCATGATAGGGGATGAACACTGCTCATAAGACTTTTTATGGCATCATTAGGTTGCTTTATCAAAAGAATGTTTTATGGTTAATTAAAGCTTAGAAGTTTAGGTTAGAAGATGACAGACACACAAGTTGCAACATGACTTCTTACGAAGTACTAACTTTGTTTGAGCATGGCAGCATCAATCTACTCTCAAACATATTTATCTTTTTAGATGATTTCTGCTTCAATTATTCATAGGGGGCTTCGACAAGACTTGTTTCATAATGAGCAGTGCATGTGGGATGTGAGATCCTTAATTATTTGCAATATGACATTGGGTTGTTACGTACATGCCCCATGGAAACATATCATGGCTTTGGTTTGTACTGTTCGTCTTGATGGCAGGCAAGGCACTAGGAGTTCTTTGTAACCAGGGAAAGCTCTGCAGAACGGAAACTATATCGCATCTTCACGCAACGTCTTCACTCAACAACGGACAAGAGCTACCCGAAAACTAAGGGATGCAAAATGCAAATTATTAGTGGTCACTAGACGACGGTAACCATCCAGCCAATAATAGAATAGTATAATCAGGAGTCTGGACACAACATGGTTCAATGTTAAAACATCGGAACCAACAGTGCACATGCCCATTGTCATAATTGTGAGTGGAACTGTAAATTGATACGAAAAAACGCCTTCGTGTTCTTTATTTATTTCATATCCGAAAAAACTGCTTAAATCAAAACAGTCTAGATAGGATATAAATCCTAAACACAAAAATAAAATAAAATCAAAATCAAAGACCCAATGACACTACTGGACACTACTGGAATTCCTCTTCTGTCAAATTCAAGATACGCGGAAGTTATACTGATTGGTTGATTAGTTATCACGCTTTGCTGGGTGTGTCACTTATTTTAATACTTTAATACTTGTTGCTCAGTTGACTGTATTCTCTCTATTCCTCGATTCCATTCTCGTTGTTGAAACATGCTGATGACAATGGAGTTGATGGATTTTTTTTACTACTATTACTACTTTGCAGTCTACGTAATGCCTCTGTAAAAGTTATAATCGTAATAGACCATAAACTGTTCTTGAACAGATTTAACAACGAAAAGAAGGCTATGAAGTAAGAACAATTCTTGAGCATATAGATAAAGTTCAGGAAAGCTACCATAAGATTAGAAACAAAGAAAAAAGTCATTTTCGACATATTCTCTCTTCTGGCATGAATGTTTACTATTTTCAGCATTGTTATTTTGGTGCTTGAAGAATCGAAAGTACCATACGCCTAAGGGAAATTTGGTGGTTTTTAAACTCAAATAAGCGTTAGCTTTAGGCATCTCGGTTGCAGTTTGGCCTTTGATTCAAATGGAAGGTATTAAGGGGATTAAAGCCACAAATGATGCTCCAATGCGAAATAAAAGTGTGCCACTGGAAGTACTATTTTTAAGGCTTATGCTATAACAACGCAAGACTGAAGCTTTCATATTTCAATGCTTTAAGTTAAATGAGATCAGCGCCGAACGTAAATACTCCACAAACCATTGTCTTCTATATTAATTCTCTTTGTACTCTAAGATTTCGTTCCTTATCATAATTTTGTCCTCAATAGTAAATCGTAAACATTTTGAGAGAAAGTATACGCTTACGTACAGCCTTCTAAAGTTAGAGCCTGAAATAGTGACAATTAAAAGTGGACCTTCCAGTCAGCAATGGGTTCTCAAGACGCGATTTACACGTTTGTTATGCATCGATGTCACTATCCTTCTGGGTATAAACAGCTTTAGAGTCTCCCGTTCTCTAAGCTGTAGATCACCAGCAATGTGTTTTGCGGTAAACATTTACGTAAAATATACTGGTATGAATGCAGATTTTCAAAATGATTAGCTCATCAAGCCCCAACAGTAACCATAAGGTCTTGACGTCATTTTGCTTCAGTTCATTTTCTAGAGAATATCAGAAGTCTCCCCTAGACATGATTTCTGAAATTACTCCTTGCTATTTGAACACTTAAAGGCCTTAAGAGAATTAGGACAGTACCAAGTTGTCATAGGATTTGCTCCCAAAGAGATCTGCCCCAAAATCTGCTTAACAAATTTCATATATTCTGTGTCGAAATTAGGTTATAGCACCGTTTCTCTATCATTTAGCTCCTTTAAACTATTGCCAATCTTCAATACAAATGCTTGTAATGAGTCTCACAGTTTACAGACTTTCTATGACTAAGTTACAAGATCTTGGTGACAACTTAGCTCTCTCTGCCTCAAACTCGCTCCATGAGTTTACCCTAGTTATAGTAATGACGCGCTAAAGGCATTGGAACCTGTTAACCCTGTAGCTACATCTGTTTTTCTATTTTCAAGCTACTTTTATCATTAGTAAATGGGCCTATGCCTAGACTGCAACTTGTTGAAGATGTCGCAGCCCTACCTCTGTCTTGAATTCTTGGGGTTCTACTACCAGTAGCGTTTAGCATGGAAACTGAAACGTAACAACGAAAAAAAAATTATTTAAGCTCTGCCTATCCTCATGCTTGTTGAAGAACCTCTAAAAGTATGTCTCTATTTACCACCTCAAGAAAACTGGTAGACGATGTAATTTACCAAAATCTATTATAACTTGCTGAAGAGAAAACTAATTCTCAATAGCAATTATATGCTCTGAAAGTCGGCCTATTTTTCTTTTTACATTGGTACAGAATTCTGTATTTAAATTTTACGACATCAATACAAATACTGTCGAGTATGACCAAGAGAAGTGTTTTTCCGAAAGATGAATATAATCAGCGTGATACTTCCCATTCCTGTTATTTCCAATTGGGTCTCCTACAGAGACTTATTGAAAAAAAGCGTTTTTTTCTCCTCTCCCTTTTTAACATGTTCCCACGCGCAAATCTAATGCAGGATTATACACCCTAAAGTAAATTGCTGCCATCTTTCAGAACTCCTACTTGCTTTTTGTGGTAAGGGCAGGTGATCTTGGCCAGGTTGGAAAAAACATGTTAGACTGTAAGACTGTGAGTATGGTCATCGCGCTTTATTTGTCCCTTCCAGGGAGTCTGAGTCACAGTGAAGGTACCTTTACATAATTAGTGGTAGCCAAGGTAACAGAACGTCACAGGTAGCTAACACAGTTTGAGTGGTCAGTAACAGATCCTCTGCCAGTTTTAACAATATACTGAACGAGTAAGATAGCTAATTTCTCTTATAAAATCTCCAATATGTCATTTATCCCATCGCTTCATGTCTGTCCAAATTGGAATAATGATCACAAAAGCATGACCTACATTAGGTTGGGTCACATAAAATACCAATAATGAAGTTACAGTACAGAGCCTGAATGTTTAAATCTAGAATTGATTATAAAATCTGGATGAGAGAATGGAAGATTCGACGCATAAAATTTGGTTCTATTGTTTGAAGCACATATTGGATCATTACTCAGAGAGAGCCATGAAAAGTGCAAATTACTGTTAGAGTGGCTGTAAAAGGTAGTATCCGTGATTAGGTCATTTTTTTTCTTTTGATTTTCAAATAACAGAAAGTAAACCTGTGGTACTATGATTGAAAGCTAAATTATTTAAAAAAGGATAGAAAAAACGAAGTTTTATTAGCCCACTTATTCCTACGTAGTTTAAACTATCAGTTGTTTTCAACTTATATGCCTACTATGTCCACCGATCTTGTTGAGGAAACAGTCTATTTTAAATTGATTAACAAAAAAAGAATTTGGCTCCCTGGGAAATCGGGAGTACATGTTGTCTTCGAGGATGTTAGATCACTCAGAACACAGCTTACTTGAATTTAAACAACTCGGCTATAGGCTCCTGCTGCTACTACCACCACCACCACCATCACCACCACCACCACCACCACCACCACCACCACCACTACTACTACTACTACTACTACTACTACTACTGCTGCTGCTGCTACTATTAATAGTACCACCACCGCTACTACTACTACTTTTACTATTACTACTAGCATTGTACTTTCCAGAATGACCTCAGTATCCCAACAAAATCTTGCACATTAAAAAAAATATATATATATTTCCCTTTGAAACCACAACTAGGTGGACACTGGAAGGTATGCTAACAGGGCGATCTTAAGATCTCACTAAGATGTCCCTATATGCTAAACAACTCTTGTTTTTCATGGTGTCGGCATTTGCCATTTTGTCGAGTTTTGAATCATCGATAAGATCCCAAAGACATGTGTTTTGAGTTCTAATGCAAATGCTCCCTTTTGAACTCTATGAAACTGTTATTCGAGTACGTAAATTCTATCCCCACATTCTTCACTGTCAGGTCCGGCTTGTTAGTGGCGTTTGATTTGCTAGCCATCAATGTCATACGATCACTCAAAATAGTATAAAGTACTACTGTGATAAGTATAACTGCAAGTGCTTTGTCATCTTAAAATTATTACTTGCCCATGCCTACCAGCAAATCGCCTTAATTCCATTCTTTACTTATTTCTACAAATTTTGTATCTAGTCCCTCTATAAATATTAGTTTAGAAACTTTGATCTCCCTACCATCCCTGTCAATCAGCATCTGTCCTGCATATTCTTACATTTTGACATGTTTTCCAACCCTCTTAAAACCACTATCCCGCTTTGATTAAAGTTTTGCACATTTTTCAAGTTTTTAGCGATCTCCATTCTGTCATACGTCCCTAAATAACCCTATGTAATTGGCAAATCCACGTCATAGTAAGACACTGATGGATTAACTTTCTACATAAAACAGACCAGGGTCAAGTCTGCCACTCTACTCCTATCTGCCTTCATTCATAAACATGTGTTATCTCTTGTGTGATTAGATTGTCGATACATCAGCAGAGCACGGATGTAATCGTGAATGACTCGCCGCCATTCCAGAACCCTCAAAGAATGTTGTCGATTACTTTAAACTTTTTCTTCTAATCTCAAGTTCAACCTCATTGATCTTGTATTTGCTGTCAATCTTAGCAAGAGCCGCTCAACACTAACAGAACGCGTTTCTTCATGTACAGGTGATAATACTACTACAGAGGACGTTAAGAGAGAAGAATGTAAGTATAGAACAAGATGTTCACGTTGATAAATTTGACCTTGATGCTCTGTAAATCCCTTTAATTAACCACCGAGATAAATTTTCTCTATTTGGACTTTTGGGTTGAGCAAATCGCAATGTTAGACGATTTTGATCAAAAGGCATGTTATTATTCTATTCGGAAATCAGGAAAGACAGAATTAAATCTCAAAAGGTGATTGGTGTCTCGTCTGTTTTTGATTGTATACATGATTTCTTTCTGACCTGATTTTTCATTACCATTTCAGTTAAGTGAAGTTGGAATCAATTAATTCCATTATTACAGTGCTTGATTCCTTTATTTGTGCATGTAAACGTCAATTTTTGAGGTTAACGCGAGGCAGTCATTATTGAAAAATAACACGAAAGATAAAAATGTAATTAGAGTGTAGTCTCGGAGTAAAACATTAATGAACTGCCTTTATTCCCTTAATTGCGTTTTGTAACAATGTTTCATTGTCTCGAGGAGGACAGTTACCAGAGGAACATTTTTTAGACCTACGTGTTGTTGGTTATTCGAGATGCATCTGGAGACGTGCAGTTTTGCAGTACCATTAATAATTAGTAGATTATTTCAGATGTCATTCAGGTTCACATCATTCATATGTAGGCAAATGAGACAGAACGACGCGATGGAAAATGTAGTATTTGTTTACTGCGTAGAGCTTCTCGGAGAAAACAAAATCATATAGAAGATACGCAAAGTGTTAGTCATGAGAGGCAACCGGTCAGAATCAAGCTATTGCGGTATTTCAATCGGAAATAGCTCTGATATCAAATTTTGAATGAATTGCAAAATATTAGACAAAATAAAACTTTTTATCTGTCATGCTCTACTTGCAAACGCTTCTCAATAGGGAGTTACAGCGAATGTGCAATGTGTAGGCTTTTCTATTCTCACCTATATTAAACACAGAGATGTGATTGATATAATTGGTACTGGTCTATTATTACGATGTAGGTTAACTATTGTAGAGTACGGGTAGGCCTACGTGTCTACTTATCTAAAGAGAGGTGCATTTTTAACTCTTGAGATAATGACGTCCGTCAAATCTGCCCGGAATTACATTTGTATAGCATTAAGCCATAAGTGTAATATGTGATAGACCAATAACTACGGCTGATGTATCTATTCAAATTATAGTCTTCGAGTATTAACGTGACGGAAATAATCAAAATATGTTCAGGATTTATTGAAATCCCCTCGAACAAATTTTGCACGAATACTGACTTAGTCCAATCCAGTGGATCTTATTGATTGCAATCAAACAGTTGTTAATTTTATTGTTGATTTAAACTTCTTGGATTATTATCATTATTATAACAGTTAAATGTTCGGTGAAACCAAAATAATCTTGTCATTCCCACTGTAACGAAGATAGACCTAATCCGAAAATGAAGGTTAGACCTAGTTATTACTTTCAGTTCTACAATCTTGACGTAGCTTTGACGTGCGTAACTTTACTTCCCATTTGAATAAGTGGTCAACCAACTGGTACCAAATTCAGAGTGCTCACTATGCTGTGGCTTCTTTACAGATGACATTCTATTAGATGAAGTAACACCATTTAGTCTTTGTGTCTCACGTAATTTTAAATACTTTTGGTGTAGGCCCCTACCTGTTTTTGAACTTTTTGTAGTAATAGCATCATAATATCTAGCCATTTGCATCCAAATACTTATAACTAATATACTTATATACACAGTGCTAAGGGGAAAAACGTTATTTTTCTCTTCCGTCCCTCTATTTCTTCACGATTGGTTACAAAATGTCTTTCTCCCACGATTCGGCAAGGAACTTCATAAATCACAATGACATCGATCATTTAACTATGTTTATAAAGCGATCATTTTAGAATCTATGGTCTTATTGTTTGTGTTACTCTTGCTGACTATAGTAGCTAGAAACAGAACTTACAGGTAGAAACAGGGGTCCCATTTAACCTTTGGAACTCTTTTTCGCAAAGGAGGGCATGGCAAGGGCAAGTTGACTTTCAAGGAATATATAACAAAATTGTGCAAGTACAATAAATATCTTCTCCTTCACTTATCTTTCGTTTCATTAGGTAGCAAATTATTTTCAGAATGAGGCTGTATAGTGTTATTGAAAAGATTAAAACAGAACTACAGGAATTAACGGCTTTAAACTGAAGTAAAAAATTGAAAGGATTTGGTCAGAAAATCTAGCAAACTTTTCGTGGTATATAATGCAAGATCATCAGAGCAAAGCGGAATACAACCAAATCGCTATACCTTACATAGTCTCCCTTGACGATGATAACAATTTTGTTTATTTCAGTTTAGGAATACCGTCAGATACGTAAGGAAACATTAACTGACTGTAAAAATTAATCTTGGCGTGGGTCTGGTTTTACATAAATTGGTGCCTTAATCAAGCTCTGTACTTGGATTATATCATCCTTGAATCTTGCATTTACTACAAGAGATGCTGATGACTTACTGTCGTATTTTATAAAGGTTATATCAGGATAGTAATTTGTTTTTAAATGAATGGAGGGTACTGCATCATGGAGCTTATGCGAGACGTAAAAATGTCTTGCTCTGCGAAAATGTTTCGATAATATTTGTCTTCTAGTGTGGCTCCCGCCTTCAGTTCATTAGGCTACCTGCCTGTTCTGAATCACCAACTTTTAGGTTTCCTGTAACATACCTCTTAACTCAGATAATCTCTCGCTTTACCCTAAATCTGTTTACTACCACTGCGTTCACACTGAAAATCCCCTGCGTACAGCCTTACTAGTAATGTATACTGTTACTAGGAATGTTTAACCTTTGTACTCACGATCAAGTTTAGCGTTATAGCCCAATTAATACTAATTTTTGCACGGTGTGAGTTCGGAGCGAGGGTAAGCTCGTAGTGAGAACAACTGATCTGCGTATTGCAAGATTCATGGTAACGTGAGTTTAATTGGAGAGTGGTGTGAGCAAGAAACCTCGGACGTCTTAGCAACACTAAGAATGACGATTTTACCATCATTAATGAGAAATGTAGTTTTGTGTTGTCTTCTTGAGTCGGAATCCATGCACATTCTAACGAAGTAGGCCTACTATCAGGAATAAGTTTTCAAATTAGTTGCGGATATTGCTTCGGTAAAATCACTAAAATTTATCACTAAAATTTTCCCATTAACAAATAGTAATCTCTGGCCCAACGTGCGCAGATTTGTCTTTCCATATATTTTTGAAAAACGCTAAACCGTAGCGATTTTATTGACATCGACGCAGAGAACCTAACGATACTTGACTTTCTCAGCTGTCTTCTCTTAAAGAATTTCCGTAAATAAGTGACCTTCGTTGGCACAGTTTGCAAAAGGTGGCTTTGGTTGCTCTCTTCACTTACTGCAAAAGATTCCGGTGATGACCATAAAGATTATATCATTTTCCAACAGCAATAGAAAGGACCGTTTGCCTTAAGTTTTCCCAGAACTAAAATATAGATTAGAAAATTTCTTTTTCTGTCAGTGCTGTTATGAATGACAAAAGGGAAAGGGTTTGCTTTTGGTCAATGTTATTGAACAACATGTCCATTCCCAAAATATCTTATTATTTGACCGAACATGAGATCTTTAGTACTTGAACTCTAACATTCAAATATTTCATTCAGTGAAGTATCAGTTTGACAATACACACAATGGTAACTCCAATACAATGTTGCTTTGTTGTGTATTTTCAATCGAACCTTTTCTATCGCGATGGAGAAATTAATTCCAATTGATACCACATGAGAGGTCAAACTGAAGCAAAATCAACTGTTATGCACTGAGTGAGAGGAAAGTAACATGATACTCTGATGTTCCGAAGATTTTAAACTTCTGATTTATCTTTCACATCATGTGAAATTGACAGTATACCTCCACGGTGTGAGTATAATAATTTATTTGATAAATTAGCCATAGAATTAGTAAAATGTTTTGCAAGTTTTACTTACTACGACTTTATCGACTAGACAATATCTCTTATAGCTATTTTGTCTGGTCCAGACCTCATTTTCATTGCCAATATACTTTCTCTAATTTGATATTTCAATGGCGTATCTTACCCAATAGCATTCATTCGATATTAATGATGCTTGTAATTTATCTTTCAAGTCAGAAAAAGGGAACGTTGTAAATTATGAATTGTTTATTTTCTTCTGGTCTTCTCAAGTATCCTTTGGTCTGTAACCATGCCCTGATGCTATTATGTACTCTATGTACCTCTCCTATTTAAATATTTCTGACACATCCCAATATGAATCAGATAATGCTGATTTTTCTAGAGTGAATGTAGATTTTTAAGCCCCTAAAATCTGTGAGCCTTAGGAATACCTTGCGTAATATTTAGTAATACCCATCTTGTCTGTGAGCCATGGAACGTATCGAAACCCCCCCATGCAATAATGATACGTTCCATGCATTTTCCCCCTCATTTTTTAAGATTTAAAATGAAAGATGGGAAATGTAAATCGGTCGATAGAAAATGTCTCTGTCTAAATTTACTCATGTTTCACGGTGTTTTATTGTAACTCCAGTTAAATTGAACTTGTAAAAGATTCAAAATGACTCAAAGAGTAGAATTACCACCACAATATCAAAACTATGGTGTTAGTAATAACACTACAATGACAGGGAGGTCATATGTGAGTATTGAAAGGGTTTACTGTCATGGATCACTGTTTTGAAACAAGAGAAACTTTTTGAGAATATTTGATATAAGGATATATTTGTAGGTGGGAAATGGATACTTAAACTAGACCTTGAGTTATTGCTACAAGGGGAATAGTAGCCTACTACCCTGTTGGACTATACGAGCGTCTTATTGTAGCAGCAGAAGTATTAGTAATAGTACCAGTAGTAGTGTTAGTAGGAGCAACAGCAGCAGTAGTAGTAGTAGTAACAGTAGTAGTAGTAGTAGTAGTAGTAGTAGTAG
>JAAAKL020001617.1:0-29850 GCA_010016065.2 Carybdea cf. marsupialis auct. non (Linnaeus, 1758) | reverse complement strand
GTTTAGTTAGTTTGCTATTTAATACACGTTATTATTGGATTTGACAACTGATCTCTGCGTACTAACTTTCACGCTTCAATCACGATAGTCCATTACACTACTCAGGTCAGCTTTTATTTTAATATATTGGGTCAAAATTCACACAAACTCTCGTTTCTGGTCTATCGTTTTAACCTGTCAACAAATGGCAGATGATCCAGGGAAGAATTTTTGAGAAACTGTTTGATTCAAAAATTTACTTGCTCTAAATTACATCCTTCAGTTTGAAAAAGTGTTGAGTCTATCTAATTTTGGGCTGATGCAGCAATATTTCAAATATTGCAAAAAGACGTGCTCAATCTTACTGCAGAAAAGCGTTTCTTGAGTTGCAGTTTATTTTAAGAGATATGGTTAATCTTTTGCAATTGCAATGTGTACGAAACTTCTATCAACTCAACTTACAGCATCACGTGCTTCCCGTACTCGTCAAGTTTATCAAGTTTAATGTTTGGGTTATTAAGTGTCTAACGTTTCGGTTACCCTCGAATAGTTTAAATTTATCAAGCAATAACAGATCATTATGTCAATTAGCTATAGCACATGGATTTCTAGGAATAGCGCGGATTATAGATCCACCTCATCCTTATACTTACTCACTTGACGTCTTCACCCCTTGTGATACATAAGGCTGCAACTTTGTTCCCTCACTATGGACAATCGGTCTGTAATACTGGGGGAAGGAGCAAAATATCATTTCTGGAAGGGTGTGTTGAGAAGCGACTTTAACATTCTCGACGGCACCGTCTGATCTCAACTTGAGCTACAAGACCATTGTACAAGTCATTAGTACATGTTTTGGGTTAATCTTTCCATACTGATTATGAGCGAGGAGGCTTTTGACCAATATGAGGAAGGTATTGTTTCAATTTTTCAGAGAATCGACCATGTCTTCTTTCACCTTTTTTATTCCGTTGTCTTGCTCGCATCTTGCCATTGTAGATCTGCCAGAATCCTATAACAGCATGACTTTTGAAACACTCATCAGAGCCAGTTGACTTCATATGAAGTACTCTTGCCTTCGTCCATAACCAGTGAAATGACATGCGCTTACCGTTAGCACTAGCTGTTTTCCAAACTTCCAACAAGTTCGGAAATAATGCTGTATATTTTCTTATTTTCTTTCCTTTGTTGTGAAGACTCCTCAACCTTTCGTATGCGTCTCTGCAGATGTTGATACGATCTTTCATCCGACGTGAGCCTTGAATCAGTGATAGTCAAAGAGTTGTGAAAAAGGCTTTTTGCCGCTTTTCTCAAACCAAAATGAGATTTATTAAGTGTTTACTCTGGATAAAGGCTTCTGGACGACCCGGTTTTCAGTTGAATGTCAACAAGATAGACAAAATTAAAGTCGTTTACTCACAGGTAAGAAAATCTCCAACTAATCTCCAGTATCTCCTGTGGAGTGCCACTATTATAAACTATATACATGAACAGATCTATAACAGGATAGGGTCACTACAACAACTGAAGGTTGTTGTCGTTCGTTTTAGTCTTACTTAAGTTCCTGGCTGCTGTGAAATTATTTAGTTTATGAATAACTTTTGATGCATGACTGTCAACGCTTGTTATGGCTCTCTCTTTCTTGTAGAATTTCGTAAGCGGTGAAAGTGTGTATGGAAGAGCAAGTACAACATATGTAGAGAGGGCCGTAGCAACGATTCTCAAAGGGGGGAGGCACCATGGTATAACTGAATATAAGATGAGTAATAGTGACTTCGTACATAACTATACTTTGGCTAAAATCTGGGAAAAGTTCTCCCTACCCCCAGTTGCTATGGACTTGTTGAATATTTTTAAATATCTTGCGGGACAGTTGAAACACAACTTGATATCAGGTCATAGATCAACTGCATTACAAATTTCGTGACAGGCGTATACTGTTTGAGATGGTGCTGCATATGTGGTGAGCATCATTGTTATACTTGATAACTTAGAAACTTCAAAGGATCGTTTATGCCCACTATTGGGTTTCCTACCCACCTACCTGATATCTTTTAAGATCTGATTCCAGCGGAGTACCTTTAAATTCTTCAGGAGTGATTGATGTCATCATCAGTAACTTCCGGTAAAATAAGAACAGCCTAAATAAGTATGGGTGTGTTGTTGCTATTCCTAACGGTTAACAAAAGATTTAATTTCCACCTTTACCTCTTTATCAAAATCGAAATGCATTATAAAGTTGCAGAAATTGTAACGAGTATTTGGTTGTGAGGTAAATAGTATAAGCTCATCTTGACTTAAGTATTTTATACCTTGTATTAGAATCTTTAGGTTGTTGTTTTTGTCGTGCTTGAAGTGAAGGCGTTACGTCCTTCAGCAGCCATGTTTGTTGTCGTCATATAGCCTCGTTCCCAGTTGGAATCGAAGGACGTTTTCATTGGAGATTCCCAGTATCCCAGCCTAAATAAGTATAGTGTCATCTGATTACCAACAAAGCCGTTAAAAAACCCTTCTCTAAGAGTTCTTCCTATTTGTAACCTGTTGAAATAATATCCTCTTTCCTCCTCGACAAACCAATCAATACTACAGATTTTAAGGTCTGAATTTTTTCACACTATTAACTATATCTACATCAAGCTTTCAATAGTTACTTCACCTTCATTAAAGTACTGCAAATTCTATATCTGCATTTAAGGTAGGTAAAAAATGAAACGCATAAAGGGGCATGTATTAAGTAATATAAATTAAAAACCTTTATCGATAAAGGATCTCCATCAATGTTTGGACAAAATGCAGCTTCTTAAAGGCCTAGTATTGAAATTTTGCTGCATGAAATATTGTCTCGGCTGTGAAATACTGTAATTAGCATAAGTCATGTGAAACATTGTAACTAGCAACAGTCACGTTTAACGGAACTGGAGGCAGAATTAGGTTACCTTGTACTTTGCGCGCCTCTCTAGCTACGGGGCTGACGCCATGTACGGAAAAAATGTCACTATCACTTGGAGATTTTGCTCCTAAACATTCAAAGTTTTCTATTGATGCCTTCTTTTCCATTTATTGCACAAATCCACATTATCTCAATTACATCCGCATTTTTTTTTAGACATTTCCAAAATAAGAATCTCTTGTTCTTTAAGTTAAAGGATTCAGAGAACTATTTCCGGGGGGTGTATGTGGGAGGGGGGGAGACTTAACCTAATTTTGTGTTATGTTTAGTGATTAGTGTACCTTGTCACAAACGTTTCAATGAAGGCATTGGTTAGCGCTGTTTATGTAAAGAAATGGGCGTGTTGTTGCTATTCCTAACGGTTAACAAAAGATTTAATTTCCACCTTTACCTCTTTCTCAAAATCGAAATGCATTATAAAGTTGCAGAAATTGTAACGAGTATTTGGTTGTGAGGTAAGTAGCAGTAACATATTTACCCTGCTTTGCAAGAGCAGGAAACAAAAATCTTATGAGTTGTTATCAGTAAAACTCTCGACCTTCGTACTTATAAGTCAGATGTGACGAGCAAATGCGAAGGTCGAGAGTTTCACTGTAATTGCCTGTGCCCTGAAGCGCTACGAAAATCCAGGAAAGAAACAGCAAGCGAGTAGTTACTGCCAGTCTCTTATAACCGAAACAACGACGACATATTCGTTCAAAATAATGACGCAAGTAATAAGAAACAAAACAAAATATAGGTAAATAAAGTATAAATCTAAAGAAACGAAATAAGAAACAACAGCAAATAAGTCTTACATAACGATATGATTTCAAATGGAACAAACTAAAATAATTACTACTAACAACAACAGAATCGAAAGTAGCCAAATCCAATTAAAAATAAATATAAATCGATCCTGGTAACTACAGCCGGCTGCAGTAAAGATGGACTGCAGCGTGCAGCCTTAAAAAATAGATAAAGGATAGGCCAGACGATGCATGATACCTAACAAGTGAACAAACTAACAGTGACCAATGAAAAGCATATATAATCGAATGAAAAGACAACACTAACATAACGTTCCCGCTTCCAGATATAACGACGTGATCTCCACATCTAATAGGCTTACTGTCGACAACTTATAAAACGTGACTATCATGAAAGCTATGATTTATGTGAAGACTATTTTGCAACTCGAACGAAAACAAGGAGGAAAACCAAATCCCCCCACGACAATCTGGGCGTAACTGTGGTGTCATGGGAAACCATGTAAGAATAGAGGAGAGAACAAAAAACATGAGTATCCCAATATATACTCGTGGCATGGTGGCTTGATTTGCCTCATTAATCACCAGCACCTAACCTTAACATATACAGTGCTTTGGACTTTCAACGTTGCTATGTCATGAATGAAGCCTTGCAAAAATAGTGTAGCCCACCTTTTATCTTAGCAGGCCAAGCAACAGTAGCTAAGGTAGGGAGAGACTTAATTTATTCAAGCTGACGAGTTACCCCACAGTACGTCGTGTAAGGTAACACGAAATTATGGTGATTGTTAAACTGCTCACTTTATTGTTAAATATGAAGTACCCACGCCTCCCTCATTTGCATACTGCTTTAGGAGTCACCTTCATAGTCGTTCAATGCTTAACTAGTAACGGAACATCCAGGTGCTACACTGATATCGAAGCACTAAGCATTCTTTGATTTACTCCGCTGAAACTTTAGTAAGGAGATATGGCGCAAGGACGGGCAAATTTGAAGGAGATAAAAGACCTTGAAAGCCATTACAAGACAGCTTCAACATGGCATATGCGGGACCTCTTCAAAAATGACGCGAAGAGATTCGATAAATACAACATTCAGTTGGACACTGGTGCTGGGAAGCTTTTGCTCGATTTTTCTAAGAACATTATAACAGATGAGACATTAGATCTTTTACTAAAACTTGCCAAGGCTTGCGATGTCGAGGGTATGCGGGACAAAATGTTCAATGGCGCTAAGATCAATTTCACTGAGGACCGTGCTGTACTGCATGTTGCATTGAGGAACCGCTCGAACACACCAATTATTGTCGACGGTTCAAATGTCATGGAGGACGTTAACCGTGTGCTGCAACAAATGAGAGACTTCACAACATCAGTCAGAAATGGTTCCTGGAAGGGTCACAGCGGTAAAAGCATAACCGACATCATAAATATCGGGATCGGTGGATCAGATTTAGGACCTTTAATGGTTACAGAGGCTCTTAAGCCATACGGGAAAGCTGGGTTGAATGTTCACTTCGTGTCAAATATCGATGGAACCCATATGGCGACGACACTGGCAAAGCTTAATCCAGAGACGTCTCTCTTTGTTGTTGCATCCAAAACTTTCACAACTATTGAAACTCTTACAAACGCTAATAGTGCTAAACAGTGGCTCCTGAAACATTTTCAAGATGAAAGTGCTGTTGCTAAGCATTTCGTGGCCCTTTCAACAAACGAGGCAAAGGTATCCGAGTTTGGCATCGATAAGAAGAACATGTTTGCATTCTGGGATTGGGTTGGAGGAAGATATTCACTGTGGTCTGCGATAGGATTGTCTATTGCACTGTTTATTGGAATGGATAACTTTGAGGCGTTGCTCTCAGGAGCACACTTCATGGACCAGCACTTTAAAAACGCGCCCTTGCATCAGAACATTCCAGTCATACTGGCAGTGTTAGGAATCTGGTATAACAATTACTTTGGTGCACAGACATATGCTCTTCTTCCCTATGACCAATACATGCATAGGTTTGCTGCATACTTTCAACAAGGGGACATGGAGTCCAATGGGAAGTCAGTGACTCGCTCAGGAAGTTTTGCTTGCTATTCTACAGGACCAGTCATTTGGGGAGAACCTGGAACAAATGGGCAGCATGCTTTTTATCAGTTGATTCACCAAGGCACAAAGAAGATCCCTGCAGATTTTCTCATTCCTGTCCAGACTCATAACCCAATTGCTGGTGGTATTCACCATGAAATACTTCTTGCAAACTTTTTGGCACAAACTGAGGCTTTGATGAGAGGAAAGACCACTGAAGAAGCAAAAGCTGAACTTGAAGGCTCAGGCATGGCAGCAGATAAGATTCAACACATCTTGCCCCACAAGGTATTCCAAGGAAATAAACCTACCAACTCGATTGTGTTTACAAAGCTGACACCCTACATGCTTGGAGTATTAATTGCCATGTATGAGCACAAGATTTTCACCCAAGGTGTTATATGGGATGTAAATTCATATGATCAATGGGGAGTTGAGCTTGGAAAGCAACTTGCAAAAGCTATTCAGCCAGAGCTTCAAGGAGATTCTCCAGTAACATCTCACGACGCATCTACCAATGGACTTATTGGATTTATTAAAGCAAATTATTAGGATTTGTTTATAGACATGTTGACTGACTTGGTAACTGCTCATTAAGCCATATTGTTGTGTTATAGTATGTTCAAAATTTATTGTCAGAGCAATCTTGCTGGTCATACTTCTGGTTCTTTACATAGTTTCATAACTTAACTTAAGTATATAAAGTTTGTCAAAGGAAGCAACCGTACAGTCATAACAATGCCCAAAAATCCAAACAGAAGAATAGAATAAGAGTGATTTACAAAGATTATACCTTTGAACATGTGATCACAATCAAGCTAAGGATTGTGAAATTATATCTCCTTAGGAACTTTTAGTGTTGTTCACATGTGCCAAGCCTGTAAATGTAGTTTTTGGAGTGAATATGGAACCTTGGGTCAACTTTTCCTGGTGCTGCTGTTCTTTGTCCTGCTGCTGACCGTGTTTTGTGAGGTGGTCTTCCCCCTTTTTTCACAAAGAGGGGTGTCATGTGTACTGCTTTTTTTATCTGTATGCAATTTACCACCTTTATGCCCAGTACTAAAGGGAGAAGGCACAAATTCTAGTTTACATATGAGATTGGAAGAATCATATTCAATGAATAGTTGTCACTAAATGTGTTTGTTTTGCCATCCACACATTATATATTTAAGTATCTGTATTCTTAAAATGTTTCTTTCTTTTAGTCATTATAGGTGGTAGTGCTAGCAAAACAATGTTGTGAACTGATGCTTTATGTGGTAATTCAGTACAGGATGTGTTAGTGACATTTGCAGTCTGGGACAATGTTGTATGTATTAGATTGCTAAGATTTTGGTATGCAAGATTATTTATGAAAGAAAAATAGCAAATGCTGAAGACAAAACAACTTCTTGATAGGATTTAGGAGAGCACTGCAGCTTCAGAGTTTTAGGTCCACTGCATATACAAATATTATTTTGTCTTTGGGTTTACAAGGTTATATGTATTCTCATGGACATAACCACCATGGGGAGGAATTGGGGCCCTGGCCCCTTCCGTAATTTTGACTGTTTTATTTGTTCAGTATTTGCTGTTCAGTTTTTCAGTAAAAATATGTGTATTATACCCTTTTTTACTGCTGCCCACCCCCCGAATAGTTTTTTTCTCTGGTTGTAACAAAATTGTAGTTGTGTATACAATATTGAAATAGGACTCTGATTGGATATTGCTGAAGCCATAAGTTCAGCATGAAAGACTCTTTCTTACCCAGAGTGTTAACCGTCAATCAACCAAATTCTTTATGTAGCTTTATTGATGATAGCACTCGGAAGAACTGAAAATCAATATGTAGAAAGGCTCTGGTTAAGGTGCAATTTGAAATGTCAAAAAGTGATCAATGTAGTATTGATATGTAAGTGAAAATGATCCATAGTTACCTGTCAAAGCATTTATATGAATACTAATTGTAACTCTGGTTATATTCAATGCAATGAGTTTGGTGGCAAAGTTGAATTCTTTCAAAACAGAATATCAATCCCTAGAGTATGATTCAGTATGATTAACAAATTTTGACACATCAGTCTGTCTGGTTGGTTTAATGTGGCCATTTCCCTTTCTACTGCCAGTAGATAGGTGATCTGGTTTTTTTTGTGAATGGTGATTTCTCTCAAAAGAAGGTATTTGGTAGTGAAGAATATAAAAATGGCGTGTAGTATTTATCTGTAGAAGCTTGATAAATTTCCATCCACGTGAACTCAACCACTGTTTATCATACTTATAGTAGCCACTTTATGTTGCATGATTACTGATGGAATATATACCTACTATTATTAAGTATTGTAGAAACATCATGACACCAAGGTACTGGCAACACTATTCACACTATTTTTACTACAAGCTAAAGAAACTAGAAGAGTACTGACAAAGGATCTTTAGCTTTTCATTGCATGCTTATTTGTAATCAAAAAGTATTTTCTAAATATGACGATTAAGCAGATATTTGTGTTATTGGGGTAATGCCTTAATTGTGTTTTACATGAAACTAAGTCATGCTAATGTAACAGTTAAGATCACTTGCTACTAGGTTACTATGTATGGCACTTGAACTTGATTTGTGTGTGAATGACCTTGCAAACCATGTGCAAAATAGGTTGACAAGGACTATCAAAAGAGTGAAAGATTACATAATTACTCTGGGAACCATATATTAATTGGGAGGAATATGGTTCTGTGTTACATTGTTCTTAAACAGTAGAATAGTTCTACCTCATCACAAACAGTTGAAGGAATTCTTAATATTGATGATTATTGCCAATGTGATAATTGGTCCATAGGGCAGGAGACTACTTGGACAATCTCTGCAGTTTACTCAAGTGTCAACAATACACCAAGGCAAAAGGCATGTGAAGTACTCATACTAGGATTGAATGTCCCTTCATGTTTGCAGTAGCAGAATATTTTTGAGTTGCGATAACTACCTGTCATCACCTCAAAAGAGTTATTTTTGTAAGTGTCATTTTCAAATGTTTAATTGTGTGGTGGGTACCATGAAGCTCTTGAGTCATGCCTTCAGTAGGTTTTCTCCCTCTTCATATCAATGTTAAGAACACTATTAGTGTATAAAGCCGAAGGATTTCCCAATGATTTGCCACACTTCTCAACATTATGGAACTTTAAGTACTGTATGAAGACTACATGTTGTATGATTTTATGTGCTTGAAAATAGTTGGCCCTTGTTATATAGATGACTTATTGTGTGACTGTTTCTGGGTGATTTTCTGTGTGAACATCTTCTTTTTTACATCATTATCTAGTATCACCATGATTGTGCATTAGCTTTCATTAGTAAGCAAGAATGAGGGTAGCGATCATGATGATGACGAAGATGATAGTGCTTGTAATTCTATTCAACGGAATTATCAGCATCTTTATAATCATAATCACCACTATACGTATCAACCTGATCATTATCATCATCATCATTATCATCATGGTCACCAACCTCATCATCACAACCACCATCATTCATCATCATCAAAATCATCATCATCATATTGTACTTCTTAATTGCCATTCTCCTCATAGCATTTTGAATTTCTACCACTGTTTTGTTGACATTCTTAATACTTTTTCTTGGTCTTTTTCTTCTGATTACCTATCTGTTTTTCATAATTCCATCTGCATGCTTTTATCAAGAATGGATTTGTGTCCTTTTACTATCCAGCTGTGTCTTACTATCCAGCTGTGTGAGTTTCTCCTGTATCCCATCTTCTTAAGACTTTCCCTCTTCATCTTACCCCCGTTATTTTTCTATTGCTTAAGTTTGATTCTCGCCCAGCTTATTCTTGACTTATTGACCCACCATTTCAGCTTCAAACACTTGCTTTTGCTGATGGTCAAAGTGAACATATAATTGCAGAATTGTTGAAGCTTGTCCATGTTTAAACAGGGTGCTAAAATATGTTTTGGGTGGGATTTATTGACATTCACAATTACCAGAATCGTTGAAGACTCATCTTACCCTGCCTCGTCGAACCAAACATTTTTTGATTATCCAATAGGATCTAATTAAATTTAAGTACTTTTTTACGTTTCTAAAAATATAAGTGTATTATATGTGAAGACTTTCTATACCTCGATTTAGTGTTAAAAAGCACCAAACGTGAAATTCAGTTATGTCAATAAAACTTAAGAATGTTTTAAAAGAATTCAAATCGCCCTTTATCTTTTAAATCAATATTAAAACGGACATAACCTTAATTAGTACTTTGAGGAACTAGTGACTGAACGTTTTAATCTATCTTAGTGCTAGGCCTCAGTTTCTTGACATTTCTTGACTCAAGTTTGATCCAGTTTTAGTACAGAAACTGATAAAATATATTGTGGTCAATTACGACATTCTTACAAATTTAACCGTCCAGCGAGAATCTGTTTTTTAAGTGATGATAATTTGAATTTTGATATCCTGATTTTGGGGCGTTAATCATATGTTGAGGAGGGTTAATCCCTGATATCCGCCTTAGGTATCGGGTGCAAAGCTATGGCCACACCACACCCTTTGTAAGAAAATTCGTTCACTGGGCGTAGGTCCTACGTGGCAAAGATGGGATTCACAGAACCACATGTTTTTTATGGCAATCACACAGGGCTGAAAACCCTGAGAAAATCTTAATGGCACATAGACAAATATTAAGGGGTGGGGTAATATATACATAAACCTGGCCAAAAACCTGGGATTTTGGAGCCCTCTTGCATCATTGTCAACCGTTAGTCAAATGCCCAGGCTCTAAAATGCACAACTTTCGACGTTTTCAAAAGTAAATAACATCATACCCCTTTTTCAGTTTTGTTTTCCAATGTGAGCACAAGAGAAGGTAGCCAGGAAAAAAGCGTCCCTCTACAGAAGTTGTTCTGGAAGTAGTCAGGGAATTAGTTGAGAATTGGATGTGACGCCTGTGACTATTCTCACTTTTGACTTGAGGAGCAAAGTTTCGGAGTTTAACAGAGTACACGAGCTATAGATTTTCAGAGCTCAGATTTGTATTATTAGTTTATATAAAAAAATATGGAGAATAAAGATGAATGTGTCTTACATAGTTTCAGTTATGACACGATTTGTTAGTACAATTCAGTACAGGAGTAGAGTGCTTGTTTATCAGATTGCTGTGAAAGTTGACGTGGACGAAATTCCCTCATCTAGGTTTCGACTTTAATCGGTTTGACAGTTAAGTATTGTGCGAAATACGATCACGGACGTAGATTCTTAGGGAGGGAGACTCGTCCTCCTCCCGTTTCAGGATGGGAGGACAACACCTGCGTTATCCCCTCCACGCTTGGGCCCGAAAATGTCCACGTTTAATCCTTTTGTCCCCCTCCCCCCACACACATTCTTAGAGCAATCTGCGCCCATGAATACGATTACGAGACGAAAATGCAACTTGGGCGAAACGATATGGCCAATGCAAAACCATAAATTTATAATAATATATGGATTGAAAAAACGAGAACGAGGACAAAAGATTTTATAACAGATTTTATAAATCCATGGTGAAACCATGTTTTCATATTTAGTATACTCCATATTCTCAGTCTTTTTATTATCGCCTCCCAAAACGCAGCAAAGCACACTTATCTATCTCTGAACAGAAGAAGTTTTTATCAAAACAATTCCTTTGATGCCATAGAGTCAGTTTTACGCCATCTTCAGCAAAGGATCCAGAAAAGTGTGCAAGGTGAACTAAACATTGAAAGCAACAAAGGTGCAACCTTTTAGCTTTCGTTCACTCGTGAAGAGAGCTAAACGGACTGATTTTTTATTTGAGCTATTCTGCTGCCAAGAGCTTTCACCGCAATTTTTGCAAGTTTGAGAATAAAATTTCTTTTGTGAAAACACTGTTCTGCAAAATCAGGGTTTTCGGTAGGTTCAGTCCTGATCGTGCTTGTTTTGAATATTCATCGCCCATCAGAAAAGACAAGAGATGCAGAAATAGAGGACGGAAGTAGATTGTTCATGAAAAATCCGTCTTTAACATTACTTTGGAGAGTCTTTCATACACATGATTTAGATGGCCCTTATTCCAATTTTCACAAGCTGATTAAAATAGCAGCTACCATTCCTGTGACAACGGCAACATGTGAAAGAGTTAATAGTAAGATAAAGTTGATAAACAATTACCTAGAAGCCGCTGTGAGTGAAGAAAAGTCTTGATCAACGCGTAGTATATGTAGCAAAGGAGACTTCAATCTGGCAGAGAGTTACCGTTGTTAGATCGATTTGCGTTAAAACAACGGAAGGTAGCTTTTTAATCGTATTCTTAAGAATATTACGATGAACCCGATTTATAATAATCTTTTAAGTTTTTATCGATAAATGAACACTTGCACTGATCCAGAGGCTACATTTTTGACGCATTTGCTTACCCTATCAAATGGGAAGATGCATTTATTGAGTCGTTAACTGTTTACTTATTTTTTATTTGATCTTCTTTAATCTATTGATCTGTTTCATCATAATATCTGAAAAGGCATTTATCATATTGTGGGTATTCAAAGGATGTGGTACGAAAACCTCTCCAATTCAAAGAAAGTGCATACCCCACTGGTACGCCAACTCACAATGCATGCAAGCCTACTCAAGGTCATCTCTTTGCCTTCGTAATTTGTATCTTTGTCTAGAATGTGTCTCACGCAAAGGCATGTGAAGCTGTAAGTCCACGATTGGCCAACATGTAGTCTATGTTCCGCTTCTTGACGCCGTGGGTTTTTATCATACACTTCCGACATACTGTGAACATACTTCGCGGCAGCTCGATCAGGAGCGGAACTATAAAAGTATGCAAGTAGAGGGGCTGTCATCAAGCTAGTTTCACTGTTCACATTGAGTGTAGTCATGTAAATGCGTTCTGGACGAATCTACTCTTTCGCGTCTTTTTCGCTTTTGGGAACAAGATATACTCAATGGCACCATAAGAACGTTTACATTGAGTGGTAATATATTTTGAAAGAGCAGGCTAGTTAATCGCAACTCCACTGTTGTCGAAGCTTAACCGAAGTCAGTATACTTAAAGACAGTGCCACGGTCCCGATACTCTTGGATTTTGTCGTGCTGAAAGTTTCCGTGTGTAGTAAGTTGTGGCACAAGGTTTTCCCAGGTGCTAAATCGTTCAATTTTAGTCAAAATCTAGTGTTACTCGCTATGCAATGATGACCCTCAGATCGTTAAAAACTAGAGAAATCAAGAGTTCTGGGAGATTCTGCACTTAGGTCTCCCTCTTGCTTTCGGTATAAAGATGTGTGGAATAGCACTACAAGAACGTTAATCTTGAGATGCAATCCATTCTTGGAGAGTGGGTTACCTCATCGCAACAAGTTCCTGCAATTTGACTGGTTCAACGTTCGATGATTTTGGAAGAAAAATATGTGGAATTAAGTTATAGCACATGATATGCTCATGTACTAAATCGTTTAATTTTAGTCAAAATCTAGTGCTACTCGCTATGCAATGATGACCCTCAGATTGTTAAAAACTAGAGAAATAGAGACTAGTAAAAGATATGGTGAATTAAGTTATAGCACATGATATTCTCATGTACTAAATCGTTCAATTTTAGTCAAACTCTAGTGCTACTCGCTATGCAATGATGACCCTCAGATAGTTAAAAGAGTAGAGAAATAGAGACTAGTAAAAGATATGGTGAATTAAGTTATATCACATGATATTCTTATGTACTAAATCGTTTAATTTTAGCTTAAAGTATCAAAAACTGATGTTGTTCACGTACCTCTGCTCAAAAACGTCCTGAACCATGTTATTCTATTACGATCCTATAGGTAGTTAGAAATTCAAGAAATCACGCGTTTACCTTGTTGTAACCTCTTTTGCTGGCTATGTCGTGATCATGTTCGTTTGCAAGCTTTGCTGCCTGCTCTTCAAGTTCATCAGTAAAAGGAATATGTAGATCACATGGTCTTGCTAAGATTTATTATGGTTGTATTTAGGTACTTTTACCTACTTTCATTGAAAAGCATTCCTGATAATCCAAGAAAAAAGCCTTGTCTAAATAAAAGACTTGCCTTTGCAGATATTTGCATATCTTTCACTCCACGAATTGGTAACGCGTGCATACTAGGGCGAAGTCGAATGACAGTGGAATAGTGGCTACTATCTATGTCAATGACGACAACGATCTCATATCAGGGGCCGCAGCACGCTCCAAAAAGTGAGGGAGCCAAATTTAACTGCGAACACCATCTTTTCCATTTATTATAGGTTGTATTGAAACTGGACTCGCGTAGCATATGCCTATCAATTTTGGGCTGTCAGAGCATATCATAGGGATTCAGGGTATTTTGACATCACAACAAATTACACAATCTGATCTTTTTTCAGATCTGTGACCAATTATGTGGCAAAACGAGTTTCCCTGGTTCCTGTTTACTTCCTTGCCATAATGACCCCGGCCCCTTCACTTAAGTTTCGCAATACTCGGAGTTTTCCCATTTCTCCGCGTGTTAAAAAACTCAACGTGTAGGTAGCATAGTGTTCCTATTTAAAAATATGCACCAAAATAATGAAGGATGGCTTATCACTCGTTCAACTTAAAAATTTGTAATGAAATGATCAGCTTTCGGCGCGAAGTGTCGTCAACACAGAGAGATAAAAGCAAAACAGAATACCGACATGAAGCAAACAGGGCTGCATCCATTTTCCAGTGTAAACTATCGAACAAGATAATAGTAGATAATCAAAAAAGGTGTTGCCACGAGAACGGTTACTTAGGACTCATGTATGACAAAATTCCTAAATGCCATTTTACCAGTTAGAACTGCATTAGCATGGAGACAACTACGTATAACCTAACAGAATCTGCCCCACATACTCGTGCGTCTTCGAGTGTTTCAGGTAAACAGTGGGAAAAGAATGAGAGCCATCCATATAAAATGCAGGAGGAATTAATGCACTGATGTCCACATAATTACCCAATGTCGCGCAAGCTGTAATTGGTTAATCCTAAAACAATCCACTGTCTGACTGTCGCAACATATAAGTCTTGAAAAAAAAAAAAGTTTTAAGAAAATTAATTGCTATAACGCTATTTTGCTACCTGTGGAAAAGTCGGTGCTACCATACGTTTGCTTTTGAAGAGATGGATCGATGAAACTTTTAAACGACTTGCACTTAACTTGGTGCTGCAACACAATCACGTGGCATCTTTTAGACTAACAAGACCTTCGCCGCTGTCATTGGCTCTGTCTAAGCACCGTTCAAAATAGAAAGCTAATAATAACTAATGCACTTTAATCCACAAGTAATCTCTCAAAAGTTAACCGGCTTCACAGGCAACTCACAGTGCATTACAAGTCAGTCAACGATCTAATTCCAAGACGTTAAAGTATCCATCGCAACAAAAAGAACTTTTTAAAGCCACACTCCGGCACTCCAGGAGCATATAGGTACTTCCAACACCTTTATAGCCATCAGACAATGTCGACGTACTTAAACCAGTGTGCATAAAAAAAAGGTAGATGTCATGGATCATCCCTTTGGCTCAAATCAACTGATCAACAAACAAAGCAACCGACGGCATTGATTTGAGGCAGAATGAATTTGACTCCCCTATATTGAATACAAACACGTTCTCTGTGGCAACACTTGAGCAATACGCGATACATGAAAGTTCACAATACTGAATCAGTGCAAAATTGTTAACATACTAAATGCTAAAATCGATTACATAATCTCTACAACAAACTGCTGTTACGCCTCAACAGGTACGAATTTCGAGCCATATTCAAATGCTACTGGACATCATGAAGGATGTCGAACTGATAGGCATAGTAGTTCGTAGTGTTCGTAAAAGCGACGGTTAAAATGCAAGTGTCTGTATTCCATCAAGGGTGCATCATCTGATGTAGTACGTTTTGCACCATAACAAACTGTAAAAGCATGAGAAAGGGGGTGGGGAGACACAAGGTGACGAAGGGTGGCTTGGAATTTCTTCATAGACGTTAAACAACGTGAAACGCCATATCTCGACATGTAATACCAACTAGATGCTTCAGATACCAACACTTTTGCAGTCACCGTGAAATTCACAAGCATTCTATATACTAAAAGCGAGACCACACCATGTCTAAATTAATTTACTGGTACAGCCCTTGTAGTTACGGACGAAACATACTATATGAACTGATTTGATAATAAGTCAATGTCCACTTTCAGTAATCGAGGGCCAATCATGAAAGGGATAAACTAAGTTTATCCAAAAAGAGAAGAGGAGAAATTGCAAATAAAAACTCTGGCTTCAATGCCAGTGGTAGCAGTAGCCTTAGGTCCCAGAGCCAGGAAGTAGATGACGGGTTTAAGAAAAAGTGATGTATGTAGTAACACTTAGCAATACTTGCTCTTATTAGCTTCCCGCAGTTGTTGGCCGGAATACCGTCAAGCACATTTCAGGACTTCTACTTCAATTAGCATATACGGGGAATTAAACAAAATTAAAAGTTCCAAGAAAGATCACGATTAGCTTGTGTATCTAGTACGGCATTTACCAATACAAGCAGCCTAACATATCGACATCAATTATCCTTCGTGTCACAGAGTGTTAGTGCTGATCCATACCTTTAATGCGCATTGGGTTCAAATGTACAACGCAGCAAGGATAGTGCTTCAGTATCATAAGCCAGCGGGTTACCCTATGAAGACGGCAATGTACAAGCGGTCGTGTCTGCTGCTACCTTCTCTCCTTTGGAGTCCCTTCTCAAATACACATCCCAATAAATAAGTGAATTCATCATTGAATAACTGAATCCTTTAAAAAAGGAAGGGACCCAAAATCGAGTTCTCTGAAATAATACCAAAAACAAACAAAAGGCAACAGGATACCAAGAAACTGGGTGTGGGGGTGTCAGTCTCTGAATCAGAGGCCCATGTTAAGGTGCATTCTTTTATGCCCTAGATAACCTTCTCTATGTATCAGTTTGCTTGCATGGCGGTCCTACTTATAATCTGTGGTGCTTTCAATGTCAGGGTTACGGCTCATCGCCGAGGTGGGAAGCTGGGAAATCATCTACGTATATCCTAATTTTCATGGAAAAAAGAGGCGAAACAGCAGCTGTGCGATATATAACTCCAAACACGTGGAAACTAGTGTAACTAATACAAACAGTAATATGATAAACGCTTAATAACAAAGTGAAAAATCTGGAAAGAGTGCTCCTCTAACAACATCTGAGAAAGTTTTGATTACATATAACTTCTACAATCCAACAAAACAGTCACGAAACACGTAGCAAACAACCAAGTAAATGTTATTTCCACTTTTACGTAACTACTTCAAAATGGTTTAAATTGGTTTGGGGGAAATGTAAATGTAACTGATAGCATCCTAATATAATCCAGATGATGAAAACAAGCCACAATCAACAAGCATCCGAATGAATTCCTCTTTCCAATATAAACAATCAACGTATCTCATAACTTAACACTCTGCACTAGGGTCAGTTTATAGTTGGACATGTGACACAATAAAGGCACCTACTTGCTTGCACGGATGCCACGCCGGCAACTTTCATTACCTGAAACCTTTGAGTGTCCAAGAACACATCAGTCATAAGCACTACACTATAAACACCTTAAGGATTAAGATTCAGCATATATCTAGCTGTCGCATAACCCGCGCTCTAAGCGCGCAATTATTTCTAGAGGCTTACATGCTGGTGACAACAGTTAACTATGAAAACAAGCTCAGTCACTTACATGTAAACTTTCGGGACAGAATATCAGTTTAATCTATCCTTCACTTGGTCAAACAACGTATCATCCCTTAACAACGGGCTAAACATAATAACAAAATCTCTACATTGTGGTAAATGGAACTGAAACACTCTAGTAGCTTAATACAAATATCTTCTTATCATCTCGAAAGCTAGCTCTTGATCTTGTGAGCACAATTCATGAAATCTGGCCCGACTTTACCAGATAGATACCTTTTCACAAGGTTACGTTTCGTAGCAAGTTTGTTCTGGCGAAAGCGCCTTCTCTGCGAAAACTAACGCGAAGGGTAAGAACACAAAGAGTACGTGAAATCAACGCACTTTTCTAGATATCTGATGACGTCTAGCCTTGCTGCATCAGGATACCAGTAAAATGGCACGAAGGCCTTATTCGACGTGGTAGCATTGGCCACTCCTTGTAAATTCACTGGTACTGTGCAGATTCCACACAGCCGATTGGACCAGATGTCAAACGCAGGGGAACATCACTCAGGAACAGATACAACTGGATCTCATATTGCTATTTCAACAGCTTGGGCCACAGATGCCGATCTGTTTTACTGAGAAGTTAATACAGTCTTGACAAGTCCTGAAGCTCTTTCTCAGTGAGCTTAACTATCTAACAGATACCATCCAAGACTACTTTTTACTCAACGAAATGTGCTACTTCATTTCTGAAGGGCAGCAGGCCATAGTAATTAATTCTAAGTTGCACTTCTCCTCAAAGAATGCCAGAAACGTGAAATCAATGGCAAGTGTAAATTATAAACGATCTCCAAGTTAACTGAATGACATCAGCTGGGCCACTCAAGAAGACTTGGCGGAATGGGTGGAATATGGAGACGTTTACATCCTTTTGACCCATGGTTAGCTTGCCTTGAAACACGTAATTTCAGATAATCAATATCTCTATCAGTCTTTCTGGGAGAGAGATGACATTCTATTTCCACGCATCAAAACAAGGACGTAGTAACCCACTGACAGGCTCCCTCGTAAGAGACCAATAGTGACATACAGTGACTGACTATTCCGCCACCTGATAATTCTTCCCGATGGGAGATGTAGCCACTTGACGCAGTGCAGATGTATACGACCAAGAAGGCAATATGACGACGCGGTGATGGTGACCGAGTCACTGAGTGATGCAAAACTGCGAAGAGGCTTTAAAGCCAACTTCTCAATCTCAACCATTATTACCAGATCTTCATTTTCTCTAACTATACCCAAGGTGTCCAACCTTCATACAGCTGGCAGAGGTTGTCTACATTGGTCGATTCATGGATGATAAATTCGACCTATTAAGAAGTATACAACAAAAGCAATGAGAGAAAGAGAGCAAAAAGAAACCGGGGGTTGCATTTGTACATGAACAGTACAAAAAATCACTTACGAAAATTACAATTGTTATCACCACCGTTTACCTTGTTCTTTTGAAATATACATCAAAATTTCACTATCAATCCGTCCTATCTGCCGTCTAGTGCTTTTTTAACTTTGGGGTTCTGCAAGCAAATTCCACCTGCCTGTCTGAGCATGATATCGTTTCTCTCTCTGGAGGTAATATTACATTGGTTTAATTTACTTACTTCAGCTGAAAGTGCTTCAGGGCACAAAGGTACAACTTCATCTGGCCTCTCAGTACATCTTTCCCGGCTGCCACTACAATTACATGACATATGCTGGATAGCTCCCACGGCACATCATTCGCATTTATCACTGGTTCCTTGTTTCTACTTAAAAAGACTCACAGGAGGAGGGAGCACATAAAGTGTCACCTTTATAAGAAAACCGAAGCCTTCCGTGCTTCCACAATCTTCTCTTCATAACGTAGAAACTGACGTTGGTCAATCATCTAAACAAGGTTTAAATATCCATCTTCAGAGCTCGTTCTCGCTACCTTTCTAGCAACAGTCTCTCTTCGTGAACGTGCAAAACAACAGCAAAATGACTTAAAAATGTGAGTACCAAACCCATAGTTTGTTGTCTGGGTGTGTCCCATAACAATCAAGAGCTTTCATAACTTCATGTGCCTCTTCCTCATCTCTCCACTACCTCCCCTCTTCTGATTTACGGCGAGTTCATTCTACAATTCAACTTTTCCCAATATCTTGATTCTGTCATAACTGTCCTTACCTTAGAAACCTTACACTTCCGTTATTGATGACATTAGTGGAGTAAGGGGACCTTTCCTTTCATATAAGGCTGATGGATCGGGCATATTTGGCTGCGCAAGACACTTCCTTTCTAAACCATGAAACCTCTGTTCAACCATGTTCATTCGCGTAACAGCGATTTCGTACACATTGATGAGCCACATACGTTTTGGGTACAAACCATATCGAAGGATCCACAGCATATACCAACCACAAAGTCTGGTTTGGCCTATCTTAACAAGCTGCTAATACACCTCTCTGAAGATGCTCAATCACTCAATTTTCTCTTGCACAACTTACCCAGACCTTTCACTGGTTCCTCTTTAACAGTTCGTATTCTCTCATGACGGATGCTTAAACACAACTCTGTGCACTTTTGAACACCACCAAGATCCTGGATTAGGTACCATTCAAAACTTCATCTAGACGAAGACGCATCTATCCATGACTTGCGATAGTTTCGTGAGATTTTCCATAAAGGCATTAAGAGGCGAGTATATGATTGATGCACTCGTGCTAGTACAATGTATAAGCATTTCCATTGCTACAATAAATTAATTATAACTAACATGGTGCATCCGGCTGCAGCACCAATCTTTAGTCTTTGCCAATTTTTTGCGGTGTCGTTTTGTTGCAAGTTGAAACTGAACATAATAGCAGTACTCCAGTGGCATGTTCGGTACCCACTGCCGGTATATACAAGTGTGTTTCATTGCCTCTTTTAATAAAGGGTGAGGCAAGGCTCTGTATGCATTTAACAGATCCAACCAAACTACAGCTAGACGGCTCCTTTCTTGTTTAGCTTCTAATTTACCCCAAGATCACATAGCTATTATCAATCCACCATGAGATTCCTGGTATATCAGCTTTTGGGGCAATTTGGTTAACATACCCATTTATCTTTACAAAATGAACAATTCTTTTATCTATCATGCCAATCTTAATTTTACTAGCGATATTTATTGAGAATATTATTTGAATTATCTGCTATATCCTATTGCCGAGCCTCTATCTTATCCTTCTATTCCATATCTTCCTTTATGATGCGAAGAGGTAGTTTGAAGCAATTTGTGCGAATACTTAAAAAATTGTACAAATAAAAATGCAAAACGGATAACTGGCAACGGTTTTGTAAATAAATTAATCTTACGCACACCGAAATATCAATCAATCAAGAACGCCACTTGACACAAAAAATCCTTTTAATAACGTCACACTACTTTACGCAAATGCTCAAAACTGCTATCTGACGGAAAAATAATCTAGAAATCAATGTTAACGTAAAGATGATCGAACCTGTTCTGGTATTGTCATGCGATGGTTGACATCAAGGTCCCGGCCTTCCAGCTTGGCCTTTACACGACGCCAGACGTTTACAGCGTATGTGTTCCTTTCTTGCATAGCTTGGTTAAATTATAATATCAGACAATATAAATTTCAAAAACAGAAGAACCCATTAAATGTCAGAGTACATAAACAAATTTATAAATTGATTGAGAAATCATGAAGGTGGTAGTAGTAGCAGTAGCAGTAGCAGCAACAGTAGCAGTAGTAGCAGTAGCAGTAACAGTAGTAGTAGTAGCAGTAGGAGTAGAATAGTAGCAACAGTAGTAGTAGTAGTAGTAGTAGTAGTAGTAGTAGTAGTAGTAGTAGTAGTAGTAGTAGTACTACTAGTAGTAGTAGTAGTAGTAGTAGTAGTAGTAGTAGTAGTAGTAGTAGTAGTAGTAGTAGAACAATTATTTAAATCAGTAGAAGTATTAACAGTGAAAATAGTAGTAGTGGCGATAGTAGTTGTAATAGTCGAGTGATAATAAAAACAGTGGAATCAGAAGTATTAAGATCAGTTACAGTAGTTGTAGTAGTAATAATAGTAGTAATAACAGTAACAGTTGTAGTAGTAGTAGTGGTAGAAGAAGAAGAAGAAGAAGAAAAAGATAGATATGAAGAATAAACAGTAGAAAACTAACAAGTGATTTGAAGATTAAAGCTTTGAAGCCTTAAGAAGCCACGTTATCTCAATCTATAAACACGAAACATTAACATCTCAGAAACAAGACAGGCAAAATTGATTTTAAGGGTTCTTATCACCAATAAATGTTTGAGGGAAATAGCAATACGGGTGAATTTTCGTCTTAGGTTAACTGATAATGTAATATTTATAAAGACGCGATATAATTTCCTCTAAACTCCACAAAAATGAGGTAGTCGGTTCATATCAAGTTTTACTGCAACGTAAATTCATTTTGGAAAGTAACCAAACTGATCAAAATCGTCCTTTGCACATGCTGTGATAATAGGGTTTAAACTTGCATAAATAATAGAAGATAAAAGTGAAGTGAATTTTTTTGTTTAATCAATAAGGCCAAATTGTTGATTATAGAACTAATACTGGTGAGGATGTTTGTCGATATCAATGTGTAATTACTGCATCTATTGGAAACTCAGTGATCGTATCTTTTTAAATCCTCTGTTGTTCATATTCTTAACTTATCGAAAATTATCTCCAGATTTTCAATAACAAATTCATGAGCAAACTCTTCGAAAAACTCAGGGTTTTATATCTTTAGATCTGGTAGAGAAGAAATTGATTGATTGCCTTGGTCAATCAGAAGCTGAACCTTTCCTAAATGCTATCGGTGAGATATGTTATAACATTTAGACTTTCCAGTTGCAGTGATCCTCCTCCCTGTGACTCAAGCACGGCTGGTTTGGTGAAACTGGTGTGTGTGTGTGTGTGGGGGGGGTGCCCTCATTTTTCTGCTAAGTTTGATCTGAAACATTGTACATGTTAATTAGTTTTATTGACACACTCATTTGGCCCCCCAACCTATAAAACCATTTTGCCTGCCCTGCACGGTTGTAGTAAATGCAAATAACTAGATTTCTGGTTTTCTTTTGTTATAAATTCCCTCTTCCTCCTCGCACACACAAACGTTTTGGCCTCTGCAACAAAAACATACTTCTTCTTGTTCATTTGTTGGTGGATGCATTTTTGTCATACTGTTCTCGTAGCATTCATATGTGATATTTGTAGCTCTTCCTCAAGAATTAGTATATTTTATTAATACAATACGGTGGGTATATTACTAGAGTGTTTGTTCGATATTGATGAGATTTGAAGCCTTAAAAGAAAAGGAAAGAAAAGAAAAGATGGAAAGAAAACGTATCATGCTGACCACGAAACGTTTCCTTAATGTAGTTCCTAGCATCTGTAATTAAGCATGGGTAGGTAGGCAATCGTTGGATATGCTTAAAATTTTCATGGGTCATTTGCAATGGCCTCTAACTAACACGTTGCCTAACATCATCTACCCGTTGCATACATGAAACACCACGACTTATCTGCTTTCGTGATATGCTTGTCAAGAAGGTGACCTTGATAAGTATTTCATGGTACATATTGCTTCACATGGAAAAATAAAATCGTTCAATTAATAGGCTTGAATCTTTCGAATCCAAATACGTAATTCCTAGAGGTCCATTCAATATTTACTCAGTAAATAGTGTGCAAGCGCCATTACAATTTGTCGTTCTAAAGTAATTAGATTTGACTTCTGTTTAATCCGCTCTACGTAAATACACGTTGTTGTATTCAGTTTTGGGTAATTTCCACTAGTAGAGTATCCACTCAATTTCTATTTATAGGGGGAAGGAGAGAAGGCAGCAAAATAGGTTTAGTAAATTTATATTTTCTTATTTCCACTCAACATAAAAAAAAGAAAGTAAATATCATTAATAGGATCTGACCCCCCTTCCCCAGCCCCCCTCCCTACGGTTACTCTATGTTTTAATTAAATAGACGATAGTAAGCATTATCCTCAAGCCTTGGAATCATCTGACATTCATGTTTGACAAATAATCAGACATAAACACACATAGAGAGTAGAAGGGCTTACGTAGGGCATTAAAGTTTAGTAACTATCCCAGGTGCTACAATGTTTGGCACATAATGAGAAATCTTCCCATTTTCAACTCCTCACGTCCCTCAAAAACACATTTTGCATGTACAATTTGGGATATTACTTAGAAGGGAGTTGTTTCTATACTGCACATTCTCTCTTATGTATTAACAATGGAAAAATTACTGAAATCAGATAACAAATTCTGAACACCCATGAGTTAATCAAGGTTGATCTGGACTTAGGACAGATCAAGAAAGTTAAATGTACAATTGTACAACAGATAAGTCTGGTACGTCAGAGGCACGAATGCGATTGAAAGTGTTGTTTCATTTTTCTTATCTTGAATCTTCATAGATTCTTGTATCTTAAATGTTTAACCAAATATAGACACTTTACACAAATAGCTAGAAAATTCTCAAATCTTCAATAACAATGCAAGAGACAGAGAGCATTAGGTTATTACTGTTCAGATTATCTGTTAATCAATATATTGTCGACCCTTTTTCGCCGGCCCTAAATGGCGTTAATTTTGGGGGACCGCTGTAAAATGGACGGGAAAAAATGGTGATTTTTTGACTGAAAGCAGCGTTATTTTAAATTTGCGAATAAACGCCCCCGGGATTTATCCTGGATAGATTTTACGCTTCCAATTCCTTTTCCCATTTCTAAAAGTCATCAAACAAGGCTTATTAAGACGTTAAAGACAAGTGCGCTAAATTCTTTGAAGGAGGGGGAAAAACTGACTTTACTGACGAAGGTGAAGTCAATTTATTGCAAATAGAGTTGGAGTCAGATGCTGAATAATAGGAAACAAATATTGACGATATTGTTACTCTAGATTGAAAAATCAAGAAGGATTGAAAAATATGATAGCAATTGGAGGTTTTTTCGCATTGTTTGTTTGTCAAATATAAACCGGCGTTAAATGCGGTCCTTAATGGCGGATAACCAAAGTTTCGTTGTGGCGGAATAAAGGCCGGCGTAAAAAGGGCCGATGTAAAATGGGCCAACAAGATATATTCCTACTTGACGTAAGAAGACAACAACGTGTAATTATATTGAACACTTTTCGTAATCAAAAATTTTAAATGGAAGAGACGTCCTAGTTTCGTTCCTGTAAAGACGGCATATTTCGACACCAGTGCTTAGTTCCTAGTTAACCGTAATTAACCATAACCAGTATTTGGCCTGTTTGGGGAGATGTAATAATCGGTGCTTGAATTAGAGGAGTGGTGGTTTTAGACACTCTACTTTCAAAAGGGCTTAGCTTATACAGTAACTATGACTTTTTTGTTTCTTGTAGCTGGAACTTTGACTTTTGTACTACAATCATTATGTGTAACTTACGGTCAATCTTTTTGGGATGAGGGATGTAAGAAGCGAAAGCATGCAAACTACCTAAACATAAGAAACTTCTGATATACTAGTACTCTTACTTTTTCTCTTTCTCTCTCATGTTTCATTTCTTCCTTCTTCTGGTCACGAAGCTATTTCAGACAATAGGATTAAGTGACGTACTCCTTCCATAACCTTGTACATGTGAAACTTTGAGTTTATTACACAATTTGCAACAATTGGACATTTTGACAACAATTTAAACAATTTGTACTTCCACGAACTACCGCAGTCTTGATGTTACTCTTTGTAGAGGGCAAGTACTAAGGGTTTGGTTCATCAGTGCATTCTATGCTACATGCAATTTCGTGTCAGGCATGTGGCATGGTATATTTGATATTGCAAGTTTCTCTTTTACCACTGATAAGAAAATAGATCAGCATGCTTATTTTCATAGTTTTACTACCAGGATGATTCTACCTGAGTGTCAATCAGATCTCTACTATTCGATTTATTTAAACTGATCTTTGGAACATTGCTTCCATTCCTAACAAGAAGATAGAATAGATTACACTGATAAATAATGAACAATTATAAACAAAAACATGTGAGAATAGGTTACCTAAAATACAAAATCCCATTAAGCAAAAAATAGCGCATTCATAATAAAGGTATGATTTAGAGCTTTTGCGAGTCCCTCGTCATCACCGATATTAAACTTACATCATGAATGCGTTTTATTTTGCTTGTTGGAAAAACATGTTATGCATGTTGTAATTTCTTGGAGTTCGTTGTGTCTATTTCTTGTAGTTTTGTTGTGTCTAATGGACCATTTAAGTCATTTCTGCTACTGAGGCAATCATATCTCCCCAAATTTTAAGTTGCGCTTTTTTACCTTTCTTGGTAACCGCGACTCTTCACCTACATTGTTGTAAGATCCTCATGTATGTCAAAGACACATTACTACAGAAGCCTTGTTTTTTTATTGTACCAAGTCGTCCATTCACTCCAAAGGATAACAATTTACTCACGTGTGCCCCCTTATTGATACTACAACGTGGACCACTTATAGAATAATCCTTTTTAAAACTTTCTATGACAAATTAAAATCCGTAACCTTCAAAAGAGGAAGTTTAATATTGTACTACTAAATTTTTTTAGGTTGAAGTTTAAATTCAACATGCATGAAGTGCTCTCGCCGAGTAGTTAATATAGTCGATATCTACCTCTTTGCTTGTCTATATGTTTACTTCCTAGGCAAGACCTCGACCAGCTGGTAACTTCCTTTTGTAAAAAAACATTCGGAGTAAACACTCTAAACAATCACTAAGCCTTCCTCAAGACAAAGAGAAAATCATGCAAGCTGTGCTACAGATGGATATTTAGATCGATCTTCTGATAAGAAAATTTACTGAGAAAAATAACTGCCCAGGCCAAATCTTCTTTTGAGCGCATTTTCCAGCACGAGAGGCCATAACAGATATCATGTCTTTGAAAGGATCACATGATTTGCGTAGCCACAAAGCTAGCTTTCCTGTAAACCTCGGAGGTCACATATTTTAGTGTTAAGTCCCTGTCGTGAAGTAGAACAATTCATGTCAATTACTTAGGGCAGTTGTTATTCAAGTAGAGAAATAGCAGGGAAACTATTGTTGTTATACGGCAGTGCCCTGGTAAATTTACATGAGCCACCAGGCACACACCTTGACACGAATGAATCACTATTGTCTGGCATAATTCCTACGCCACAATTACACAAGGTCAAGCTATTCTGAGATTAGCAGCTTTGAAGTGAAGGTTACCAGTACGGGAGCTGAAAAGAACTTTGCGTTAACATGATACTTTTAACCACGAAATCATAATATCTTGCATTCCACTGGACTACAATCATGTATAAGTATTTTGTTGGACTTTCTGAGCTCAAGGTTGGAAAATACAGTCCTAATGTATCACGATTGTTTCGACACGAGACAATAAAGAGTTCTGCAGACAGAATTACAATTATAGTTCGAGGTACGTCGTATGAAACACTTCAAACCACGTTAGCTCGTTTTCCAAATACTTTACTGGGAGGTAAAGTAACAGGATCTAGTTTTAGCCAAGAAAAGATTTATATTGATGCTGACAAACCTTCCTTTGAAGCTATTTTATTTTATTATCAGTCGGGAGGAATACTCGTACGACCGACTTCAGTAAGCATTGAGGATTTCATTAAATCTTGCAAGTATTTTAAGATAGATGAGGAGGCGGTTGCCAATTTAAAAGTTCGAGAAGGATACAGCATTAGTTACAATAGGACAGTTGCACGTCATGGCAATTTCAGACAGCATGCGTGGCTTTTTTGCGATGCCCAGTCGACTTCTAAAACCTCGATAATATTTGCAGTTTTCAACTGTTCTCTAATACTGACTTCGGCACTTTTACATTGCGTGTTATCAGCGTACCACGAATATAATAAAAAACATGTTTTTCTAATGGAGCTTTCGCTCAATATCTATTTTTCATTGGAATATCTGATACGATTTCTACTTTCCCCTGGCAAGATTTCTTTTATTTTCCAACTGTTCAATGTTATTGACTTCGTTGCATGCTGTTCTTGGTTTCTGCATTTGTTGCTTGATAACACCTCCGACGCTCGGTATACATGCTTACAAATTTCATACGTCTTCTCTAGCATGAGATTACTTAGAATGGGAAAGCATATCAACACACTGAGAAAAATTTCCGTCATTGTTCTTGGTTGTACACGGGATGTAAGGATGTTTCTAGTTTGTTCATTTATATCTTGCCTGTTTTTTGCTAGTTTTGAGTACTACGTCGAACTTGGAGCTCCTGGTAATGCATTTGAGAGTATACCTGAGTCTTTATGGTGGTCTATTCAAACTATGGTATCTCTTGGTTATGGTGACATAGTTCCTGTCACCGTATTGGGTAAACTAACTGCATCATTTGTAGCTATATTTGGTACAATCACATTGACTGTTCCGCTAATGTCATTGTGTGGAAATGTACTGTCTATGTACGCTCAAGCTTTTCCAGATAGTAGTATAGCAAAGAAAACACGTAACCTGTAAAGGTATCTTTTACGTATGTAGAATTTTATAATAGAAATATATTGAAATTTTTAGAAGATTATAAAATTTACACTGGACGACTATTTGAGTTCTATTATCCTTATTAATAAGTGTTTGAAAATGAATCCTGTTTTTCAGATTTTTCAAGGTTAGATTTGACCCCTACAAAGATATCATCAACGCGAGTATAATGGTGGCTACTTAAATTGGTAAATGACTAAAACTGCTAGATATTTTATTAGTTCTTGGCATTATTTGGTAGGAGAATAAGACCATTGTCTTGCTGAGAGTTTCCTAGACATAAATCAAGAAACCGCAAAAACGTAATCTAAAATTTACTTTGAACTGCTCAGAAACTCGTCTATTATTCCTTTGGGGTTAAAATGTTTAATGGTGGTATATGATTCTTCGCCTATTATCTTACACTTGCCTATCTATTATATCAATGTTTTGTTCCCTACCGAATGTTTACCCAATCCAAGTTTCTATAACAAGTTACCTTGTTGATTCCCACTGTTTTATGTACAAACATTAACATATACTGATTTTCAATGACTTTGCTTTGGGGTAGTAAGTTGACATGAATCATTCGCGAATAAGGACTTAAGGTAAAGGGTGGCTTTGTCCTATAGTCAAACTTCGTTCCCAGCTAAATGAATTGTCTAATTTACGCTGCTGTTTTTGTATACAAAATTAGTGTATGTCTAACGTTGTGATCGACCACACAGAAAACCACTGGATGGCAATGTAGACAATAAAATCGGTATTGTTTCTAGCTTTGAAGCAGATAGTGGTTAGACGGTAATTCCAGACCCACAGGCCGTCACAATCCTTCTTAATTTGTAACAAAAGCTTCTCTATTCATTTTAGTTTATATATAGCTGCTTTGATGTTTTTCTCCGCTAACTGACAAGGATGACCTAGCGGTTTAGCATTGTTGTTGACTTAAAATGGAGAAGGAAAACAAAGGAGAGGACCACTCTCACGGTTTGATCAGAGAAACACGCGTGCAGCATACTTTAAAAACGTTAATGGCGTCTCAAAAATGATTTCTCATTTATAAGACTCTTTCAGACTCAGACAATTTTCTAATTGTATTCAATATTCGAGATAATAGAAACTATGGTTATTGCAGGACATCTGCAAGGTTAAGTTGAATTCGTGGTACGTAATTGTCATTAACCTTCATTCTAAACATTGTGCTAATTTAGGCATTTAACTGCTGTTTCTCACCGTCCATTGGGTATTGGATCAAGCGTTCCTTTCAAATCATTTTCTATAATTGACGTAATACAGTCAAACCTCCTGGCCAATTTTTACAAACTTCTACAATAAGAGAAAACTTGTTGATCTATAGAAACCAATCTATAAAGTAACTGCAGTTTTCAATTAATACTCTTCTAAAATTAGTGAAAATACGATCTATTTTCTGCAGTATTTAGAATCATTTTCACTGTTAAATCAAGAAATGGTTGTATCAATTCTTTATTTCTATACCAAAAGAGACTTACGTGACCTTAAGCTGTGTTAGCCATGGAGCCCTGTGTTACAATGACTTGTTAATAAAAGTACTGATATATTACTGATTGTAATGTGCTAATGAATTTACTACGTGTACTAGTAAATGTACTGATCGTATTCAGACTTCAGTTTTCAAATAGATACATTTTTTCAACATGAGCACATTTTTCTAGAAGACAACAAAAGAAAAGAATTCAATACTCTATAGAACTCTTTAACTCTATAAAACTCGAATAAAAGTCTATACAGAACTCTACAAAAATCAATAAAAGTAAATCCTTAATGAATCAGGCTGAGGAGATCACACACTTTAAAAAGTAGATTTTCAAAATTGGTATAATCCATGATTTTTT
>JAAAKL020001616.1:0-29850 GCA_010016065.2 Carybdea cf. marsupialis auct. non (Linnaeus, 1758) | reverse complement strand
TCTGTAAATAAAACTGTTATGTTCTACTACTGGCTGACATTGTTAAAAACGCAAAAGAAGAACAAAAGCAAAAAAAACTACTCAAATTTTTAGAAAATCAAGCGTTTGATTCAAGCGTTAAATCAGTTGATTTAAATCGTGCCAACCCTGACAAGAAGTAGACAAAACTGGGACGTTTATCTTCTGCAGTTGGTACGTTAGAAAAAATTTAATGTCCTTATGTCCTTATGTCCAAAAATCTTATAGTTGATCTCCTTGGGTGTTCAAAAAGAGGTCTATTATCAAGATTACGCCAGAAGCTTCGATCCCATATATAATTATATTTGAAATTTAACGTCACATAACTAGTGTCTGAATGTTTCGGTACTTAGGATAGTCATCCGCTATGCGGTGGACAGGTGATGACGTCACAAATCAACAGCTTCGGAAATAGTACGATTATACCCCAGATATCGAAAGGCAATCCTGGAATAAGCTGTTCCCAAAATACCAGACATGTAGTGTATATAGTGTTTAAACTAGAGGTGGTTGAATCTCAAAAATCTCTGGTCAAAACTCTGTTAATGTTCCTTGGTTCCTTAAGGCAACATTACAATTAAGTGGGGTTTTTCCATAATTCGCACATTTTCTAAATCGTGACATCATACTTTCTCTCCGCATAACTGTTGTAGGTAGCCAAACATGATCATTTAAGGCTAATCCTTTTTGCTGTGGCACGGCATATAAGAATACGCAGTATTCCCAACGCGAATTTAAACCCTGATTTCTATGTTCCATATAGACCGACCAGCATCAGCTTCTGATAAACAATAATTCACATATAGTAATGCGTTAACTCCCAAACTACAATAGTGACTGCAAAAGTCTAAGCTTATAGACCACCAACGAACAACATGAGAGAAAAATCAGCTCACTCATACCTTCGCAAACGTGGATCCTTTCCCTTCGCCAACTATTTGAATGATCTGTGTTCGTCGTTCTAGAATCAAGTCGATATCCTCTTCACAGAACTTGCTACTTGCGTCGTTATCTTCTTGATCCATAATTGCTCCATAGGCACCTTTCTTCAATAAGTCTTCGATTTCCTTTTTGGACATAGCCGGTTGCTGTAGGAACAGGAACAAAAGAAGTTACAACATGCTCCCACTAAGCAAGGACCGACATAGGACGCTTTACGAGAGGATAAGTAATAATTACAGGTTCTAATAGCACGAACATTATCAGAGTTAAAACTTTAAAAAGATAAAATGAAAAAATACCCCCTTGGGAGCAGGAGACATTGTGAGGTTTAAGTCACCTTAAATGTTTACTACGTTGACTTGTGAAGCGTAACAGTGCTGCAGACGGCCAGAAAAGTGTCACAACAAATGAACACAACTAAACAACCTTGTCCCATATTTGGGTGCTGGTGGACGGTAGTTTCCAAACTGCTGATCAGTTCAAGTTTGTCCTCCTGTAGAATCAGAGTCTAACATGTAAAAAGCATCATTTCAGCAGTTTTTCCACCACGTTCTGCTCATCACGCCAAATACCTAAAAGAAACCCTTATTCAACATTGGAAACAAGTTCCCCCTTGAAAGACAGCTTCGCACCAAAACTAACAGCACATTATAAGGAGTTTACTATAACAACTCTACCATATTATTTCTATAGCTATTGGCTAGCAAATTCACAACGTTGTCCTCTTACTACCAGGAGATTTAGGCTAAACATCACTGCTACCTCTGTTTACCGAAACCGGTGTATGCAAGTTTCCTCTTACCTGTGGGGCACTGAGAGTGCCATCCTTAGCGTTCATGTTCTGCAGAATGGCCTTATCAAGACCAAGTTTCAAACTCGCACGATCAAACATTTCTCTCTCGTACGTATTCCGGCATATCAGTCTGTAAACTTTGACTGACTTTTCCTGCCCAATTCTGTGGCACCGTGCCTGTGCCTGCAGGTCATTTTGTGGATTCCAATCTGAGTCAAATATGATAACAGTATCAGCCGCTGTAAGGTTAATACCCAGCCCTCCAGCTCTGGTGCAAAGCAAAAACACGAAACGATCCGAGTCCAGACGACAAAACCGATCAATTGCTGCCTGTCTCATGTTTCCACGTACACGACCATCAATACGTTCATAGGCATGTCTTTTGGTTAACAGATAGTCTTCAATTAAGTCTAATACACGTATCATCTGCGAGAAAATTAACACTTTGTGTCCCCCAGCTTTTAACTTCGGAAGCAATTTGTCAATCAACACCATCTTTCCTGATGATTCTATCATGGCCTTAACTTGCTTGGCAGCTTTCTCAAGCCCTTCACTTCCTACAGTGTACTCATTGACAATCCTTTCCTCGGCACCATTGATTAGAAAAGGATGATTGCAGCACTTTCGCAGTTCCATCATGGTGTTCATGAGATTTGGGATATTTGTGGCAGATGCACCTTTCGATAAGAAAGAGAAGTTCTTTTCCAAAATGGCTCTGTAAATCTTTTTTTGGATTGTAGTAAGTTCAACCTGTTGGAAAATGAGAAGGGTAAAAAAGTTAGCATTAACAACTTCAATAGCGAAATGTATTAGAAGAACCTGTGTACGATTGCTTTTAATATTATAATTATAATCATAACTGGCGTTAATAGCATTTGATTTGCGTCAAATCATACTGGCGGTCTTTACATGCAATGTACGGCATACCATACGCCTATTATAGTCCTCTGATAAACAGCAATGCGATGGGCTTGATTGTTAACAGTTGTCTGAATAAAATAATCTCAGTAATAAAGCAATTCCTAACTTTGACGTCACAATGCTAAATAAAATCTATAATACTAAAATGATCTCGTTTAAACTACATCTCCACTAGGCGATTTTTATGACGATCACTCCAGCGATCGCCACAAAATTCGTGACGAAAACACTTTGCTTATGTCCACATGAAAAGCTGAAAGGCGATCGTCACAACCTTTTTTTTCTAAACTTTGGCCAATAATAACTGTGTAATCCAGTCTCGAATCAAGTAGATCGCTAGAGGCAGGCACGAAGCACAGCGGGTATGCTCGCCAAAATTACCAAGACAAGCCGTTAATTCCTTGACGTTGGGCCAACCCCTCTGATCTGTTGCGTCCCATAAGCATCGATGTTGCCTAATGGCCTCCAAAAATGCCTCTTTGTCTAATGTAGTAGTTGTACCCTCCGATCCTTCTAGTGGTGGCGACACTCTCCATCGTTACTACTTCCTCTATGCAGCGGAGGGTTTACAGGCCAGTCGTGGTCATTTGCTAACACACAATTTAAAATGTTTTGCAAGCGAGCGAGGTCGCAAAGCGAGGCAGTGGTAAATCATCACCATGGACCGCACTGTGAGGCAGTGCCAAATTATCTAATTCTATGGCAAGAATTGGGGGAGGAGAGACAAAATATGCACAAAAAGCAAAAAACACATGCTTGTCGTACGCAACAACCAGCATACTTCGCATACTTATTGACGACAAACGTACCAGATATAAGAACGAGGGCCAGGAACCATAAGGCAGTACATAAAAAAAAGGGTGAGATTAAATGAAATAAAACTTACACTGTACACTTTACACAGTAACTAGATAAAAGGTAGCTAACCTCAACGATTGTCTCCTCCTTCGGTGCGATATTCTTTTCTACGTCCTCTTTTAATCTTCGTAACATCATGGGCTTCAATATCTAAAATATTCATGATAAAGTCATTGGAATGAGTGCTTAGTGTACTCCGAAAGTTTGGTTTGCTAAAACTGGAGAACTGGGCAAAACTACCACATTTGCTCGGTATCTAATTTATGCATCTAACCTATTTCCATGACCAGTGGCCTTTGTGATAAGAGCTTTAGATTCTCAAGAACCTGGGCAAGATAGTTTAAACTTTGGTGAGTCCCCTCCGTCTCGCTGTATCAGCTCTTTACTTTCCTTACAGCATTTTCTTCCTATTTTTATTAAAAGATGAAGGTTTAGATATCTGATTGCATCAAAGTTTTGATCCAACGGTGTCTCACGTTGCATATCTATTTCGTTTCGTGACACTACCTCAACTAAAACTATGTTACTAAAACTCACCAGGATATTACCACGTTATCACATAAACTTACAAACAACAGCAGTGTAACGATGCTACATCATAGTACTCCTTCACGTGGATCACAAATACCGCAGGAATGATCAACACTCACTTGCTACACTTCAGTTCACAGTTCACAGTGAATATCAATGTTTCTTTACTGTAGTAAGACCCTTCGTGTGCATAAGGGGATGAATATTCAAACGAGGTAAGAATTGACACGACTAACCAGAAATAAGCAAATTGAATCTACAACAGCCCAAACCTATCACCTTGTCAAAAAGACAGAATTACCTGCTGAAGCTTCTCGACCTGTGCTTCCGTCTTCAGATTTCCAAATTCTATGAGAAATGCACCCTGCGATGGAAAACGCGTTGGCTCCAAGAAGTTGAGCAAGCTGAACAACTCTTCCACGTTATTCTGCAACGGTGTGCCGGTCAATAAAACCCGATGTTCCACTTCTAAATTATTCAACCCTTCCAAGAGTTTACAGTTCCTGTTTTTCAGTCTATGCGCTTCGTCAATCACCAAGCATCTCCATGGAATCGCGTTTAATATGTCATTGTCACCTACGGCGGAAGTTTAAATTAAATACAGCTTCAAAGAGAATTAAAATGGGCTTTGCCACAAAACCTAGCGGGAATTGATGTACACGAAATGCAGCTTTACGAAAAATCGATGCAACCTCTCATATTTCAATGACAGTGATATACTTACTAAGAATCATTTCATAAGTAGTGATAACTGCCTCGAACTTGTAGATGTCTGGTAACTGATCTCCCTATGGATAACAAAGAAAAACGAAGAAATATTAGAGCAGGAGTAGAAAGAATGGAATATGAACATTCAAAGGATACAAATTTCAGTTGATGTGCGACAAGAAAAGTTACTAAACGATGTCAGATATGTGGCTAGATCAATGATTATAAATACCGTTCTCAATTACACATTATCTCTCTGGCTCTACTAAAAACAATTCCAAAATAAAAACATCAATGGATTATACCTAAATTTAACTGCAACAAAGAACTCAACGAAACAACAGACAACTGGGCTACGCCCACTTTTTCATATAGCGTGAAGTCTTTCCTCGTACATAAGTTCAGAATCAACGCCTATATATAATGCCAAGGTCGACATGGCGATTGCAGCGCTAGCAGAAGTAGAGAGCATATTATAACTTAACAGTGGATCATGACTTCTGTAATCTCTTCTTTTCTCAGCACTTAAAAAGAAGAATAAACCGCCACAGAATAACAATACCGGCTAATACGAAAGCCAACAATGACGGATGGAAATACCTTTTCGTCCCGATAATACATTTCATATTGCTGGATTAGGTGACGACTGGGTGCCCTGTTGGATAGGAATGGTTAAAAAAGTGCTTGTCAATATCGTCTCTACTGCCTAACCATTTAAGAGTCTTAAAACTCACTAGAATTGGGTGATAATCCCGGTCAACAAAAGGGGCATTTCTGTGCATAAGAGCACCTTTAATTGTTTACATACATAGTAATACTATAGAAGTATTCAATCAGATGGAGTTATCGCCGCTCCCTTTTGTTAATCGCAGAATAAGTCACGAATAAGACTTCTCATATTAGGACATCAGTTTCCCAATATGAATCCACAAAACTTAAAATTCGGAATGAAAATCCACGATTTTATCTGTAGATTTAGTAGTCAAGGATGGGAGAGGGTTGAATGAAAAGGACTTAAAAACAGGGAAAACCTGTAACTTTTGACCTCTATATAAAACCAAAAGGAACGCAGTGTAAAAAAATATCATATTAAAATCAGGACGTCACTCGTTCCGATACAAATATTTGGCTTGGCTTATGCTAACCCTAGTATTTTCAGGCATTATACACTGAGCACAGGCAACCAATGTTACCCAAAATAACACTATCATATCACTATTGTGGACCCAAAATAACACTATCAAAAACGCTTGTACGTACAAAAATACTGGTATTTGTTATCTACCTTCCAAAGTTCATTGTCCTGTGACAGTGACATGCTGACAGAAATGAATGGCCATGTAAATAAAATACCGAAGATTTGAGTAAGAGAAAAGGTGGCCCGTTGGCTGAAATAGATTGTGGATCCCTACTGTACAGTAAGCATATTCACTACAATACTAAAATACGGACAAAGTCCTTCATCCAGCTTCCTCCGTCCCCCCTTCATGCTTCAGAACACGTTTAATGAAACAAAGAAGTGCCTTTTAAAAGCATCAACCTTCAAGTATTTGAAAAGGCGCAGCAACTGGTTCAGTTAATCGTCTTTTATGCAAGTGCTTATACGCAAGTGCGGACAACTTCCGTTCTTAACAATGTGTTGTACTGTGAATAACCTGCGATTCAGTGTTGGTCTCAAAATCGTAAGAGGAGTTGCAGGATCACTTTGCACAAGTAATAGACGTAAATGAAAGGAAAAAATTGTCATTAAATTGTAAAAAATCCCCAACCTCTGAGTGCGTGACTTTAAGTAAAAAGCAAGAAGTATCAAAATGTGAAGTCTAAACTAGAGAAACCGATACTGAAACAAGTCAAGAAGTTTATCTATCTTGGGTCACTAATAAACTGAAGATGGCACATCAGAAGCAGTGATTAAGAAAGGAATTGGAATTCTTGTTCAATATGGTACTGAGGATAAAATGCCTTAAACTTCAGCTAGGGTAATGGTGGCCAGTGGCCTTCCACCGTCTCCAACATTTGTTTCAAAAACGATTTCGCTTGAAAATCACCAGCAATCAACATGTATACATACAATAGATAGAACTAACTTACGTTCCGTGATACACTATGGCATTGATGTCGCTCCAGGTCTCGAATTCTCTCTGCCAGTTAGAAATCGTCGATAATGGGGCTATCACTAGAAAAGGTCCACGCACTCCGTATTTCTGAGTAAGGGAAAAAACCGCTGGACATTACTTTCGATGCTATAATGAGTGCTAAAACAAAGCCTCTCTTAGCAGTAGTGAAAAGAATGTCTGCTCATGCTTCCGCTACTTGTTTACCGAGTGGAAACGATCGAGTAGAGAGGGGTTCAAAATAAATACCGAGGTATATTGAGTCTTCTCCAACAAAGGCCATAGGCCACACAGGGCACAAATCAAGCAGTTACCTGTGGACGTTAATACTGCGTGGGCAAAACTGTGGCCTTTTTACCAAAAAAGAACATTTGTCCGGCACTTGGTGAATGATATTTGGCCTATTAACACTACATTGCGGCAACTTCGCAAAATACGCCCTCTTCCTTCTTCTAGACAACTCCTGTTTGTTTCCAGATTGCAACCACGTACGATTTAGCATAGCTCTGCACAATACTGTAACAAAGTCTTAAAACTAAATATCACACATGTAACAATATTTCCATATTAAAACTAAATGAGCCACGCAGATATGTCACACATCATAAGATCTGTTTATAAGCGAAGGCCATGATGTTGTGGCTCCAGATACGATAGACTATTTCATTTGATTACGCCTTCATAGTGAACAGAACACGCTGATTATTACCAGATAGAGCTAAGACAGAGCATGTCAACTGATACCAAATATTGAATGACTTAACTTAGCTAACTTAATATAGTTGAAATCACTTTATCGGATAAAACGCTAGCATAACACTTCCACATTGCTTACCTTAATGGCACAGAGAAACGTGATGCTCTGAATTGTTTTCCCTAGGCCCATTTCATCCGCAAGAATACAGTTTTGCCTATATAAAAAAAATAAGCACAGAAAGACAAAATGGTTGAAGTTGGCGTTCTAAAACACTATGCGACCAAGCTAAAAAATATCCAAAAAAGTTTTTGCTTTGAAGCACTTGTTCCCAACGAGTTGCATGTGACCCCTTAGAGAGGTGCTGACATGTCATGTTGGCTTCGTAGGATTTTTTGCTCAGGAGAGGGTTTAAGTATGAAAGGGGGTCTTCAGCAGCAACTACCACTACCATTTACACCTACTAGAGTTTCGACATTGACATACGAGGCTTTAATCAAGCAAAAAACTATAAAAATTTTCGATCGCTTCTTGTATTCGGAAGTTGTCTTGTTACTTCCAGAAGAGTTACCAAACCATTTCCACGACTCGTAACGTACAATACGTAACTCAAAAGGGTAATCTTTACTCTACAAATTGATATCAACCTATCAATCTTATTCTGAAGGACAACCTAACGTCACAAGTAGCGTAAGTAATATTCCCTTTCCTTCTTGAGTCAAGTATGAACGAACAAAGCACTATGAACGGCAGCATCATTTCAAATATTTATTTCATACACCTCGGTAAAGAAAACGTTCGTGGGCGTCTATTTTTAACGGTGCTTCACGATTTGACCACCTACAAAATGACACGGTGAAAAAATAGGTTCTGTTACATTAAAATTCAATTTAAAGTCAAAAAACGGAAAAGAAGTTTTCTTAAGCTTACTTTTTGTACCAACAAAACAGGAGCCAGTTAAGTCCTTCCAACTGATATTCCCTTAGCTCATTGTTGTTCTTGTAAATTGGACTTTTGTCAATTTTCTGCCAATCAGATGACACAGGTCTCTCGACGCGCTAAAACAAGTAAAGCAGTGTGATATCAACAACCATAACATAGCGATGATTAATGGGCGCTGATAACAAGAAGTTCGTTAGGTACATGTGCTACTAAAAGGCTTTTATTAAACAACGAAGTATGTGCTACGTTACCCACCATCATAACTGATTTCAAACCCCAAGAATTTTACAATATCATGTACAGTAATAAAGAAGTTTCAAATTCGTCTATAGGTAGCAAGAAATTTCGTACGACAAAACTATTTTCGGAACCTATATGAGGGTACTGAAACAAGAAGGAAACAAGAAGACCAGTGCCTGAAAAGAGCGATTGAAGGTCTGCGAGATATTAAAGTGGTATTCCTTGTCATTAATTATCTAAATCCTAATAACACTGCTAAAAGCTTTCAACATTTTCTTACCACTCTTTTCTCCGGTGGCGGGGGCTTCTTCAGCTCTATGTACTGCTCGATTTTTGGCTCGTCGACGTTCATCTTCAGGAGAACATAGTAAGAAACAGTAAGGGCATTAATAAAACTCACAGTAGGCAATGACCCTAAGAAACAGGCTAAAGGCCACGACTTCAAATAAGTACAGCACCTTTCTGGGAAGAGTTGCACGACCGAGTTTAAGTGTTAAAAGGTCTCAATTTAAGAAGCATCAAGAAACCCTTCCGTACAACTGCGACAAGACGATACGGTGTCTCGTTAACTGTAACGGTAATTTCAACGAACAATGCTCTTTCTAACCTAAGCCAACCAAGACAACACGTGAGCATTCATCTAAGGGCTTCTCGAGGCCTCTAAACGTTACTAATGGAAAGTAGGATTCCTATCACATCTACTGAGGAACAGTCATCCCCTGGCATTTCATAGATAACTACCTTCCTTCAAATCATCAAGTCACTTTATAAATGTCTTCCTACGTTCACTCACTCCTGGAAAGGCCTACGGGCCACATAAATTAAGGCAAAAATTACTGTTGCCTAATAAACCACTTTCCTTTACGTCTTGGCCAAGACACTGGTAATACTAAATTCTCTGGTGTGAAGGAGAAAAACTTTTGCGATGAACTACAACGTGAGGATGAATCGTTACATGCTTATATCATAAATACGCGCATAGTAAAGCTTGGAAACTCACTTGAACTTGACGAATTAAACTGAGGTGCGAGAGTAAAAAAAGCCTTTTCTTCTGGATACTTTATGTTTACGTGTGTTAATTATGGGGCACGGTTAAACCTTTACGTGTTTCAAGTGATCAATAAAACCTTCGTAATTTTTTACCTCCAGCTCCCAAGTGCTATCCTCATATGGCAGGCCGACCCATTTCACAAGGTAATGTGTAACAGTCTGTGAATAACAAATCATTATGATCATCATCAGGAGTAGACAGATAAATGGTAAAATACGTAAAAATGGCGAAAAAAAAAAATTGTCGTTATAAACAAGAAATCACATGATACAAAAAACACATTTAGATAATAGAGTAGTGATCTAAATACGTAAGGTAGTTCATTAAGCCATTCTCAACAATATTACGCGATGATACTACGCGATGAAAAATACTCATGAAAAAATACTCATGTTCTATTACACGGAATAAGGAAGAACGAAACTCTTGCAAGCCTGCTACACAAAATGTAGTCCCCTTTGCATTGGTCAGTTTTTTCTGCTTGTCATACCCCAGCTATGTGAGGATAATTTCCTGACTTATGAAAGCCCCTGTTTTGCTCAAATATTTTAACTTCTATCAACTCTGTTTATAAGTTCTGCTAATGGTATAGGTAATCGCTCCAACATCGGAATATTAAGGAATTCTACACACTACTCCTTGTATACAGGGCAAGAGGTTTGCCATAAGATTTGACGTGAACCAAAAAGCTCGATGGTAAAACGACATTGTCAGCAGAGTATAGAAGTGGTCAGGGCGATGCAAACCTCATCGGTACAAATGACGCTTGATAGCATCAATGACGTTTCTGCCGCAGAGGCAGCTAAACCTCAATATGCAATCCCTAGAGATATTTGCAAACCTGCAGTATTCTTGAAAATTTTTCACTTTAGGTATGGTGAAGAGATAGATGCCAGAAAAGGGGGTCATATTTACATCCAGTCTTCAAAAAACGTAAGCTAGTCTCACCTCCCCTGTTACTTGATCCACGTACGTTGATAAATCAAGAACTCGATCAATTTCAACGTAGTCAGGGTTAAAAGGTTCATCGTCAAGCTTAAACGAAAAACAGAAATTGTTTAAGGAAAGGCACAAAATCATACAAAGGAATACAAACTTCAACATTAAAACGTCAACATTAATGCAACAACCTCTTCAGACCCTTATTCTTTCACTAGCGTCTGTCTAAATTAAAACCGCTCTTAAATAAATAAGCGCCCCTGGTAGGTAAAAGTCTACGGTAGTTTCTGTCTATAAAAGAAATAGTTCCGTCTACTCCTCTACTATGACTGGCAAGCCAAACTGAAACACAGGTTTAAATATCACAATTTACATGTACGTTAAGGATGTTATTATTCTACAATGGTAAGGGATTCGGTGAAGTCTCTCCGCCAGTCAGTCCGGTCAATACAATAGAGGTCAGGTTTGGTCAGAAAACCGAGACAAAACGTGACGAGTCGGATACAATGAAATCAAAATATCTGGAAACACATCTTGTGCTAACATTCTTTCACGTCACTCCGTTTCACTGGTAACAAAGGGGAAGCAACCCTAGGCCACGCATTAAATACTTGATACACTTACCTGATTTAAAAACGCCACTGTATCACTCTTTGAATTGAATCTTTTCACTTTCATCGCGACACGTTTATCTTTCTTTGACAGTTCTTTTGCGGTGCCCCATTCGCAGTGCAGGTACGAACTGGCGAGTGAAAAACAATCAATAACAAAGGTAGAAGTAATGATCGGGGTAGACGTCAATACTAAGGGTATTTCGTCAATAACAAGCCATTCTCGTTCTCTTGTTGTTCTGTACTTAGTATACGTCTTGAATTCGAATTCTGAACTCGAGTCTAAAATATGCCCTCGTGTAAGACTAAAATGTATTTACAGATCTAATCAATCTACCTAGCACTCTACATTCCCCCCAATATTTGCGAATGGGTTCAGGAATCATATATTTTCAACTACTTATTTCTACTTAACTGCACAAACGCTGCAGTGAACCAGCATATTCTTTTCGTAGTGTCTCATTTTATGGTTTCCTGTCATGAAGAATTAGCAGATTACGCATCTTCATGCATTTCCTTGCCCCCTTTTACCTTACTATGCAACAAACAAATGGATCTGAAACTGACATGAAATACATGTCCTACCTATCTTGACTTTTTTAAATCTAATGTCAATAGCCATCTTCTTGGAAATCTTTAATTTTTCTTCTAATCTATTTTACTTTTATTGCTACTTCTTTCAAAGCAACTCAATACCTTGAAGTAGAAACCTTGCTTTGCATCGAGTGAAGGATTTTTTAAAAAATCCTCACAATATCATCAAAACCTTATTCTGATAAGACTCATAGTTCACTTACTATCCTTTATATTTGACAAAATATTCCTGTTCGTCGACCTGCTTACCATCCTCGTTCTGAAATGAAATAATAATGGTAAACAGTAAGATTAGCTGACTATTTTACGATACTTTGTAACTTACTTGCAGACGAGTGGTCAAAATGGTTTATTGTGTCATTGATCAAAGTATAAATTTCAGTGATATAATCATTTTCTATACTCTGTTCTCCTATCATTATTATTTTTATTAGTAACGTAGTCTTGTCATAGCCGATGAGAAATAACACTGAGGGAGGATAAGGAATGCTCGACAATATTGACAATGAAGAAGACAACAAAAGCATCTGTAAAATGTGGATGTGTAACACCAAAGTGTAGATATAAGCCATTTAAGAACACTTAAAATTTTCATAATGCCCAACGCCGACGTCATTCCATTGAGCTACGGGAATCGATTTTAAAAAAATAAAAGACTCAGTGGAACAGTAATTATGGTGTCGAAGACACGTATTTTAACGTGATCTATTTATGGAATCAAGAGGCAACTAGTAGGAATGCGTAAAATTTAGGATGGTTTTTCGCTTGTTCCTTTATTCTACCTAGGAGCTACTGGCCACTTATGCCGCAGTACTGAAAGCACGATAACTGAACGCTTGCGAGAAGGCGGAATGTCAAAATCAGTAATAACTTTCAAGGAATTGCCAATTTATCTACACTCTGAATAATATGACATACAGGATCAAAGGCAAGCAAGCTCGTGTGTCTTAAGATCATACTCACTGAACTCGAGGTAACAAAATTCTAATATGACAAAATGTCGAAACCAACTGATTAAACAATTGCTATTTCTGTTTGATTCAAGATCACAAGAGACTTAGAAAAATATTTATATTCTTTAGCATCATATTCTGAGTACAATATGAGGAATGTTTTTCCACTTGAAATATGAAGGGTTCATGTCGTGCTGAAGATTACTCTCTATTCACATTGAGATACATAGATCCGCTTCCAAAAGCCTTAGACATGACAAACTATGAAAATATGTTTATAACTGAACAAGAGGGGAAGGGGAATCCTTTGTGGACTTACAAACGAAGGGATCTTAAGGGGATACATACCCTTGGCAGGATCTAACGGAGGCCTAGGGGGGTTACAAAACAAAACCTACGATATTATAGAGATTTCTAAGCACATTTATATGTGGCAGCAAAAGGGCCCTAGCTCAGTGACCACACCGGCCTGATCCGGCCCTGCATTTACTTCAAATGGCGTAATCTGCTTGGTGCGATCTGACAACAATGAAACAAAATGTAACTACAGAATTTGTTAATCACCAGGTGTTGCAAAGAAGAGATTACTCAAAAGTTGTAGACAACTTTTCCATGTGCCATTCAACAAACATTAATTCAACGTTGACTTCGAAATGTTTGTGAAAAGAGACGATAAGGAGACAATCATATCAAACCGTAACACAAATAACAATGCGAAATCAAGTATGTTGTAATGACTTGCCAGCTTGAGTAAATACCATGCCACCACATGAAGTGAATGGGCAACAATAGTTTTGATGGTCACATCTTAAAAATATCAAAAATTGGCAACCGTGTACCTTGTCTGTCAGTAGTAAATAGTTCTCATATCAGAGTAACTAAATACACAGCATGAAAAAGTGACGTAACGGCTTCCTACGCATGTCACGAAAATCAGAGCTATTCAAAAATTACAATAAGGCGACACCAACATATAGCCAACATGACATAAACGTTTCGTGCTTCGTGTGACAATATCGAAACAATCGTAAAGGAACAGGTGGACTTCAAACAACACATTATTTTACAGAAACAACATCGAAGTGAATACATAATGCTTTCAAGGGCTATTCAGCTCTCGAAGTCTTCTTTTGCGGACCTCTTATCATCTATAACACTCAACGCATTGCCGGTTACGCATAATGTACTTATAATTGCATTTTTCCTTTTTAGTAAGAATGTTGAAAAATGCATTTATCAATGAATTGCATTTTCTATAAGTACCTCAAGATGAACGAAACGGGTAATCAGATTTTCATTGAGTACTGAAAATAGGATTTTTATATTAGCAGTATATTAGAAGTACGTTGGGTGCGGCCTAGTTGGACTCCGAAAGCCAAAATCTGGCTTGTAATGCAGAAGGGTTGGGCACTTGTGGCATGCGATAATGAAAGAGGAGGACTGTCAACTGCAGGTGACCTATGACCAAAACTGTTGCAAGGATTTCAAAAAGGCGTTTGGTACAAATGGTAACAAAAAACGTAACAGCAGGTCTTCCTTACTAGCAAATAGCAAATCTTACCGCTGACTGCCTTATCCTTGTTGCCAATATCTTTTCAACAATTGCTATTTCTCCTTCGATTGCTTCACTTGGCTTGTAAGGAATCAACTTGTGTCCATCAGGTGGAATGTCACCCTTCTTTTTCTTTGGGTCATCCTCATCTGACAAATTGTAGTCAAAGTCATCTTTATAATTCTTCTTCCTTCGCTCTCGTAGTGATCTCCTCTACAGGCAGATAAATTTAGATATTTAAACAGTAATGCACATGCATGAAGTGACATGGATCCATTGCTCAGAAATAAACTGCTTATTGTTACTTTCAATTAGTGTTCACTCTACAGCTCAGATAGCACATTTTATCTCTGCAGTAGTCCCTTTCTAAAAAAGCATATCCCTAAACCCCACATCACCTGAGTACCTTAATTATTTGGTCAACCTAGACGTCCACCTAGGTAATACTAGTTTCCCAAAGAAACGTTCATAATGTCTATAAAATATCTCACTATGCCTAATATCCCAGTTTTTATGTTTCAAGCGAAGCAATTAAACAGGCGGAGTGCATGGTAATATCTATCAGATATGTTTGTTTAGCAGTGAAAATAAGCTCAAATATCTGATAGATCAATGTATCCATGGCCCAAAACCTTGGTTAGTTGCAGCTTGTTCATCATGCTGTCTTCTTAAGTATGCTGCAAGTGCACCTTCAAAGCCTACTACCATGTTGTTGGCTTTAAAACATACTGCTTTCAACTTATACTAATGGAATTTAAGGCCAAGCGACATTCTAAATCAAGTAAATATCTTAACAACCTTGACACAGGTAGGTCTGTATAGTACAACCTGTTGGTGCTCAGTGAAAGGGTAAATCACTTGAGATATTGCATGAAGATTATTGCATTTTGCAATGCCAATAAGTTTGTCTTGAACTAAAACCACAGTAAAAGGAAAAGGAAAACCAGAATGTACTCAAATAGTTCATTTAGTAACATAGTTCTATTACCTACAGTACCCCACCAGTCTCAAAAACAAGTATCACCCCCACTTACGAGATTAACTATGTACTTTTATCCACGAAAATCAACCATGCAGATAACACCTGTCTGTTTTCTTTCCTTCCAAGTATTATTGTCGAGAAAATTGCCATTTATAGTTCCGTTTTTTGGTCCAAATCCCACTAAATCTTTTCAAACATAAATTGTGTGAAGACCAGCTGATAATGTAAATGTCAGAATACTGCTATTTGATGACAGATACAATAGCTGGTAAAAGCAAGAAAATTTCGAGTTTCTAAAGCTTGTGGGTGGAAATAACAAACAAAAGATTCCAAGAGGGTCTCCAAGAGCCTCCAATCTCAAGCAGAATAGGGTTAAATAGTACATCTGACACCTGAAAAGCATCCATGAGTGATGATCTGATTATCAATATATTAGTAGGGTCGGAAAAAGGAGTATCCACAAAATCTAAAACTGGAATCTGCTCGCACCTTACAGCATAGAACTTGTATATAAATGACAGTCAAGTAATAAGCTTTGGAGCACAATCAACAACATAAATACTTGTAAACAAACAATATATTTCCATACATAATTACCTTCATTATATCTAAATCAATAGCTTCACTGGTGACTCCATCAGCAACTAAAACAGTTGGGCTATGAGCAGGTGATCCAAATGACTCAGAATCTGAAGATTTTCGTTTCTTGCCACTACCACCTGTTTTCCTCTGGCGACCACCACCCTTACCAGAATTCTTACCACTTGTTTTGCCTTTGCCCCTGGTAAACAAATTCAAGGGATTAAAACATTTATTATGATATTCTCCATGAAGCAAATCATAAATAACTAATTGAAAAGAACACAAAGAACATATGGTCTGGCTGTACAACTATCTTGCAATGTCACACCACTTTAATAAATAATCTTCTTTAATAGCTTGTCTGTACCAGAAATTCAAGCTAAAAGTTACTAAGCTATGATATACCCAGCAATTATGATCAATGGAAAGATTACAATAGCCTTGATGTCTCCAAAATGGAATATCAGATATAAAGCCATATTGGCAAGCTTGTGTAGTGCATCTTCACATGTAGACAATAAGATTCACTAGTACTTGTCAAATTCAGTGATGACTTATGCTGCTAGTAAAACACCCTTATTGCTAAAACTTCCATCAAGAAAAACTAAACATCCCAACAGAAGAAAAATAGTGTTTGCATTCCTCTAGTAAAATTGGTTACTACCTTCTACAAGACTAGTGAGAAAATAACTTTTCACAAGATGAAATTTTTCTCCTACACAAGAAAAAGCAGAAAAGATCGTACACATTGAATGACTGTTTGTTCACCTCAGTACTGAAGTACACAGTGACTGGTCATTGCACATCTGGCACTTATACAGTTGGTTATCATTCTGGACCTGGCATTACTACATAATGAGAATCCTGAATGTACTTTTTTCTGTTCTCTCTTTATGAGCCCTTATATACATATCCCTTCAAAGACTTACACCCTGGACTTTCTAAAACTGCTGGGGGTAATTTTATCATTTTCTTTGTATTGTCATGTTGATTTTCTTCCTGTTGTTTTTCAAGAGTTTTGAATGATGCTCAGCCATAAAGTTTAGTCATCTTCCTTGCATATTTGTCTTATGTTTCACTGCCTCTAACATATATCTCCTACTTTTGAGAGAGTACCATTTCCTATGTGGTATATCTTTCTGAAATGGCAATGCTTTGACAGTCAAGTACTTCTCTTTTTGCCTATGTACAATTCCATTTGTACCAAGTGCTTCTTTGTAACATACCAAGTTCTCTCTTAAATGACAAGGTATTTTTGACGAATGCTCCCCCATGAAAAGTTGTCTTGCATAACCATTACTGCATCTATTCAATTACAATATCACTTCAGAAAACCTGTTCACCCCAACTGAATTGATAAATTGCCAAATTGTACGATGGCAATGTGGCTGAAACTTTTAGCTTTAACTACTACATTACTATGTAAGCAAAGATTGATACCACAAATAGCATACATGTAAGACAAGTTGTTATCTATGAGTGATGTAATGTTTTTTCTCCTAAGCTGAAGGTAATTGATGCCATTTGGCAACTGAGAAAAACTTAAGGTAATACTCCCTGGAAAGATAGGCAAAAAATGGCATGTCTGAACTTCAAAAACATAACCTTGTTATTAACTAAACACAGCTGATCCAACAATTTGTTAAAAAATGTATTTGATAAAATTGAATCTCCACTCACCCTCCTTTTCCTTTTCCTTTACCACTGCCAAATATCTTTGCACCAGGTATATTCTTTATTGTCTTCCCTTTAGGTTTTGGCTTGTCATACACATTTTGTATAACAGATGTTGGCTGGCCAGTGTCAGAGGATGTTACTACTGGTAGCACTGCGGCTGGTTTTTCTGCCTGGCTGGTGGTAACTGTTTTATCCAAATCAAGTGGGAGGTTGCTGTCCAGCAGATCCCTTTTGTCAAAAATTGCAGTTGGATCTCCTTCAAGAAATTCTTTGCTATCAAAGAATGGATCAGCATCAAAAATGCTTTTAGCATCATCAAATGGTTGTCCTACATCAAAGCCTGGTCCATTCTCAAAGACATTCTTTGGTTGGAAAATCTCACCAGTATCAAAGAGGCCCTGTGAACCAACCTGTCTGAGGAAGTTTGGCGAGTTTTTGCCATCTTCCTTTTTGACAAGACCATCTATTCTTTCTTGTTGTATGAAATCCGGTGTGTCATAATTCTGTTGCTTTGAATCCTCACTCACTGGATTTGCAAAAACGTCATCATCATTCCCAGTTTCTTTGGGTTTACCATCATCTTCCGATACTTGATTCACACTATGTGATGTGTTTGCTTCATCATTTCTTTGTTGACTTGTCATATCAACACTAGGTGTAAATGAAGGAACATCTTGTGGATTTGTGCTAAAAGGCAATGTTTCTGTGATGTCCTTTGGGCTATTTGAAATGCTTGGTTCCTCTAATTTCTCTAATAATAATTCAGGGTTTGCTTCAGGTAAACCCTTAATTTCTGGCATCTTACTGTCATTATCTGCCATTGGCTTTGTATTCTGTGATGGTTTTTCACTCCCAAAACCTCGATTTCCTGGTAACTTGGCTATCCCTATTTCATCAGCTAAATTTGATAATTGTGTCAACGGAATGTTTGTAGATGGACTGAAGTCTGCATCATTTGGGAGCCCAACAAATGCATTAGTTGGTGTAAATGAATCAAATGGCGGTGTACTATTTAGATCAACCATATTACTGATTGAAGTTATTTTCTCTATGCTACTAAGAGAACTGGAATTATCTTTGCCATCTAAACCTTGCATACCATCACTTAGTCTATTAACTGAATCTAATGGGCTTCCTCTCCTCATAATTTCCAAGTTATTAACAACACTTTTTGGTGTACCAACAGCTCCCATAGGGTGCTCAGGTCGAATAGATTGAAAATCTAGGAGCTGTTCATCTTGAGTTCTCTTAATAGTAGCCAATGGTGATGGTTGTGCTGGTGATGAGCTCATTGGTGACTGCTGCATTGTTGGTGCTTGAAGAGGAGATAATTGCATGGACATAGCTTGCAATGGCGAAAGCTGAGAAGAGAGGCCACGATCATCACTAGGAATGGAAGGTGGGCGAGAAAAATCTGAATTTGATTTCTGCATCAGGGACTGTCTGTATAACTGTAATTGGTGCTGCAACATTGATATGTGGGAAGCAGCATTAGGTAACCCACTTTCTTGCCATTGACAAATCTTTTGCTGAATTTGCTGCACTTGGACCATCAGTGGTGAAACCTTTGTGGGTGATGACAAGCGATTTGGAGATGGTAGCCTGGCAGCTCTAGGTGGGGTCATCACTGGTGAACTATCTGGTTGCAATCTACTTTGCATAGCTCCCCCAAAACTAGGGCCCATCCCTTTAGCTATATCATTGCCCCCAAATGGAGGGCTTTGTGGAAATCGTTGTATCTTTTGGACACGTTGCTGTGACCCTGGAATATCAAAGACACTTGTATTTGGGCTGGGTCCAAAATGGCTAAGTTTAGGGCTATGTGGCACAGCTGTTGATTGTGGTTGTACTTTACCACTCATATCCTCACCATATGATTTTGCCATAGATGATCTAAACAATAAATTGTTCTGTGTATGTGGAAGACTACTAGGCATTGCACTGTCATGCATTGAGTTCTGTTGAAGATTATAATGACCAGAAGCACTCTGTCTCCTGGACGGTGGCATGGCAGCTGAAGATTGTTGAAGACGAGGAGGTTGATAAGACTGATAAGGATTACCTCTACTTCCAAAAGGTTGTGGACCAAATAGGAAGTTATTATACACTGAGGCCTGTCGCTGCAAAGGTTGGGGTTCCTCTTGAGACTGAAGCTTATTCAGATTTAACATTTCATTGTTAGGAAATGGCTGTGGGCTTCCAAATGAAATATCCTCATTTCCCTGCAATGATGCCAAATTTTGCTCCATGTTCTGCTGCATCATCATTTGCTTGTGTCGTAGCATAGCGCTAGGCATCCTTGGCCACTGTTGCATTGAGCTTACAAACGATGCATTAGACTGGAGATTTAGAGGGTCCTGACCTTGACTTGGCATCCGTATGTCATACTGTGGCATCCCTTGTGGAGACATACCTGACACTGTACCAAATGGATTTGACTGATGCATGTTCATATACGGCTGCAGCCTTGGCTGGCCTCCTGCTGACTGTACTTGTGCCAACTGCATGCTCTCGTAGTGGGATAGCCTCTGCTGTGGGGTATTTGTGGGCCCCAGCATGCCCCCCATGTTAACTGGCATGTCTGAAAATGAACCTTGTGGCCCTAAACTGCCTGGTGGGAAACCAGGTCCACTATTCATGCTCCCTGGTGGAGGGTTGAAGTATCCCATAAAGTTGTTGTTCATCCTTGCGGTTATGAATTATTGTCAAGTGGACAGCTTTTCTTCCCTGTCGCTGATCCATCCCTGGAGAATGGAAGATAAAAGGAATCAATTAAGGCTTATAAACAATGTTACGTAGCATGGCAGACCACACTTTTTTGCTGTTGGAAACAATAGAATTACTTGATCCAGTCCTTTTTTTTAATGCAACATGTTTGATAGAAAAAAACCTATAGACCCAGGTTTCATAAAAAAGCAACTGATAATCTGTACTGTGTCATCTGCAATTTATGCCAATGATACTTCTTTAGATTCTAGTTGTAGTCGAGCATTTCAAGTGACCTCCCAGGAATGAATGGCTTCAGAACTTAAATCTGACTTAAACACTGTAGAATGAGGTAATAGGTGGCAAGTAACTTTCAATGCTTGAAACCTCAGCTGGTATCTTCCTGGCCTTGTTCTTGAGGAACTGTCATCTTTGAAGCTCCTTGACATTTCTTTTACTTCAAGGCTAGAATGGAGGCCTTACCTGACTAACCTAGCTGAGTCTGTCAGGGCTCTTTTGTGATCTATGTTCTTTCTGTTACCTGATGTTTTGTTATATCTTTATAAGGTGATCATTACCTTACATGGAGTATTGTTGTCATCTTTGGGCCGGTGCAACAAAGTGCTATCTCAACTTATATGATCGGCTCCAAAAATGAATTTCTTGTGCAGTTGGCCCTTAACTGGCCTGCACACTTCATCCTCTGTCTCACCACAGAGATGTTGCATCCTTAAGACTTTTCTACAGTATTACTTTGGTAAGTGTTTTGCTGCGATGGCTGAGTTGGTTTCTCTTGGACCCCTAAGAGAATCTGGTCATGGTCCATTTGATACACTGAATCTCTTCATGACTTTTCTGTGTCTATTCCCAAAACAAACAAAAATTTCACACAACCTATACAATCTTGTTGGCTGAATTCCGGACTAAGATCAAATATAAACCTGGAGGTTTTGTGCCCACCATATCAGATCTTAAGAGGTTTAAAGTATTATTCAAAGTCAAAATTTGGGGGGTCTAAAGATGAAATTTGAAATTTTTCAATTTGGGGGGCTTCAGAACTCAAAAACCAAGCAGTTTGATACCTTCCAGTCATATATTTTCAAAATATACCTTAAAAAGTTTATATGACAAAAAGAATTTAGGAAAATGAACAAAACATATAGATTATGGTCCTCAAAATGAGACAAAGACAAATATTTAGAAAATTTTGTCTTTTTCTCAATCTTTAACTGCAGATAACTCAAGATAGGCTTATAAAAGGGTCATACATTTTCTCAAAGTTTATCTGGACAGGAGATCATGTATCTTGAATTCAGCTTTCCAAAGTGTAGTCATCAAGATTTCTACACATTTAAAAATAGAACTTTTTGGAAAAATCCAAGAATTGGGAAAGTTGGGACCCAAAAATAATAATGTGCCCAAAGATACAATTTTTTGAAACCTAAATTTTCTTAGAGTTCATTGTCTGAACTTTTTGAAAAGCATATTGGCAAAGGCAAACATGCCTTGTACTGGACATAGCTGCTGGTCTCAATAGATTAGTAAATTGGGCATAAAATGTATTGTCAGGGGGGTCCATACAGTAGATTTTAAATGCCCTTGATAGCAATGATATTAAATCTATAGAAATGAAAGAGTACTGGAGGTTGAAGGTGGGCTGGCTCTTTTTAGAACTTCATCTAATTGTATTCAAAATATATCATCAAAATCCAGTCAAAATAACTGAGAAGCTGAACCTTTTAGGTGCAAGAATTTTAAGTTAGCATCTTTGCTTTCCTGGCAAACAAATCTTGTAACTCCTAGATTATCATGATAGGTGATAAGGAAAGCAAGGAAATGGTGTAAGTTTCACGTGGATACAACCAAGGTACCACACTACTATTTAAGATACCTGCCACCACAAACACAACATATTAACGTCTTGAATGTACCACTGATCATAGTAATCAAGGAAAGCTGGGGATGAATTATATTGACAATCAACAATGCTGATGTAAGGACAATAACAAATCTGACATGTAATGAATGGCCATCAAGTAAACTAGTTTTTTTTAATACCTTTAAAATTTTAACAATAATGCAATATCATTTTTCTACATCTGAATAAAAGAAAATAACAACAGCTGCACTTCACAAACAGACTGTAACAGTCTTTATCCACTTACAGTTGTAAATGAAGAGGAAAGGTTCCTTCTAAAAAATATGTGACATTATCTCATATATTTCTTAAATTGGTATCAACCATCCTTGGACTTATGGATATGCAAAAAATTACATAAACTTGCAGTTTATGACTTCACATCTATATACTTGCATTCAAAAAAGCCTTTGAATCTGTTATAAAACCATACATCCTCAAACAATTTTGCAAAGAGAGAGTGGCTTGAAAGCCCAAGTGAATCACTGGGAGTTTGGAAAAGAGTATTTGAATTTAGGGGGTAAAAAGGCACTCTTGCAAATGCCACAGTGATGATTAGTGCAAGAAATGTTGGGCAAGTCATGTTAGAAAAGCAGAAGAACAAGGTTGCATTCCTTTGCAGTTTGCAGGAAAGGTGTTAATAGCAATTCTATGCACTGTCATTTCTTGTGTCATTTGGTTCACAAATAGTACATGCAGTAATCACAGCTTGAAATGCAAACCTTTTTAAAGCAAGAGACCAGGAGAACAGTGGATCCTACTGTAGCTAACTCATTGTTGAAAGGTTCTGTTTATACTTTCCCTTCACTGTCAAACATGCAATGCTCTACTACACATTAGCAATCAGTAGCATTTATGTGTTCTCATGAGATACCTATAAGGCTGATTGGGAGCAATTGACACTGTGATCCATCCAGCTCTCTTTCCAAAGAGGGGGCTTTAATGTATGTTAACATGGATGCATAGCAATCTTGTTACATATTTTCACATTTTGCATATGTTGAAACTTGGCAAGAGCTTCTGAATGCAGACATCTCTATATTGCTTGGAAAATTTAAATAACGGTTAAAAAGGAAAGGTATGACTTTACTTTGTCTTTCTGCTTGGAATAACAATGAGAATGTGCAAAAAGATATAATGTGATAGAGGCCTTCCTGACTGCTATGGGGATATGTAAGTGTTCTAAACCCTTAGTTCAAAGTAAAAAGATACCCCAAGAAGTGCTACAATTATGACCCCACACAAGCCAAAATAGAAATCATGGTCATAGAAAGCACTAGGTCCACAGTGGTCATTAAGTGGCTGACAACTTTGTTATTTGAGGTTTGTTGACAGTTTCGCTTTAGCATTAACTGGAGGGTGCAATTCTGTACTGCACCCAAAACATTTTAAGATGGTCAACAATACTGTCCATGAAAGATAGCTCAGATCCACTTGGGCATTGCTGTTGCTTATGAACAAATTTGTAACTGTTCTCTGGCAACCCATGATGATGTCACATTTTCCAGATAGAGGTTGGGGATATCAAAATGTAAACTAGAAGTTTTCATATTAATGGTGTCTCAAGATTAGGTGTGAATCATAGTAAGGTCTGAATCTCTGAAATGCTGGGGGCTTCCTTTCTTAAGTTATGCACTTGTTGTAAACCCTCTGGTGATCTCTCTTTGTAAGATGACTGATCTATCAATAAAACTAATACTGTTTGCTTTTGGAATATAAAATATATTGCCAACATATTTTCTAAAATTTGTCAAGTAATTTGACTTGAAAGGAGTCCTAACATGTCACTTATAACAGCTATTTATAATGTATCATTCATAACGTAATGCTTGCAGGATGTACTTTTACCACAATAATTCTGTTTATGTTTACACTGTTTCATATAGGTGTTTCCGATTTGCATCAATACCAAACATTTAAACCATTTAAGCCACTTCACCAGCCAAAATGACAAGCACATAAAATATACTGTTACGAAAACACCACCAAGAATAGTTGCTCGAAGGATCTCTCAAAAATGAACATACGCCCACTCTCAACATCACTGGGCTGTTTGTCTCCCAAGGCAAGATTTCAAAGGATACCAGCTACCTAGTTATCTAAACCATTTACCTAGTTTGTTGGCAAATTTGAGTCAATTTGCAAAGATACAAATAAGGATATCACAAGGTTGATCATTAATATGAGCAAATAATCAGATATTACCTTTTACTCCTGAACAACTTTCAAACAAGTTATTCAATAATCACATTTTGCATGGCATGACAAAGCAACATTTAATCATTCAAGTCTACCAAATATATATGAAAATGCCCAGACACTATGTGTTAATGAGATACAGCACAGTAATCATATATATAAAACTGAACAAACCATTATAACTGATGATAAAAAAGTGGGCTTGACATAAAAAAAATGTTAGGTATTCAAAAGATAGGCTTTAGTGTATACAAACATTATATATGTACTTTAAAATGATGTCCACATCTTAATAGTTACGAACTGCAAATATAAGATGCAACCCATGACTAACATGATTCCTCAAAAGACTGTAACTCCTGCCTAAATTTCTCTAAAAATTGTTGCTGAAATTTGGTTTACTTTAACTGGTAACATGTTACCTTGGGTACAATTAAAGTCAACAGCTAGTGGGATTTGAATGTTATGCTCCATATTCAAAAGGCAGTTGCAAAAGTGTTTCAAGATTCAATAGCAGTGCACACAGACTACTTTCAAATCGAGTTGATTTGTCTTTTTCAGAAAAGCATGGTTTTTTGGACTTATCAGGCTTTGTATAGATCAGAGTAAGAATAATCAGAAAATAAATAAATGTATAAGCGTTGAACTTGTGGATTAAAAGTTAGAAGTGTAAATTGTATACTTATGTAAATCTAAATAATGAATGCCAGTCACTATTTTGCTTGAAATTAAAGAACCTACTGTCGCAAAAAACAGTTCTTGTAGAATCTGTGAAGGAATGAGCAATGGGGTATTTAGTCACTTTGTTACCCACTGCATCATTTTTAATGCATCCTTGTATATCCATATACATGTTTCTTTGCTCCACAAACAACCCAAAAAGTGCTTCCTCGTTAACTTTCCATTTAGCTACAAATTTATACTTATTGTCTGATTGGCTTCTTTTACGTAAAAATTTTCAAGGTGGAAAGAAAGGCACCATGCAGCCACCTTCCCAATAAAATGCATACTTTATTCCACTTAAACCTTGTTCTGAAACAGATCTAACCTAAAAAAAATCTGCAGTTGTCTCCTTGCAATATTCATCATGCATACTATTAGTCTGAAACTAAATTTTCAATTGGCCTTAATCAGAGACAATTTTCTCTTTAGTAACATGAAAAAACTTTGATACATAACCACTCATGGCTTCAACTATCTGAAGAGATCTATTCACAAGCAGTAACAACAGTAACATACAGCTTTCTTGAGAATAACAGATTGGCATGTTTTCTCCAAATGATTGACCATGATAAAATATTAATCTCTTATTTTGGTTTGCATGCCAACTTCCTTCAACATTCTGAAAAGGACCTTAGTTAAAACATAACCTCAGCTTCATGATCTATTTTACCAAGAGCAAGACAGTTAGATACATCATAAAATAGAATTTTGCATCTGATTCCAAAGGTTGTTTCGTTAATGCTGAAAAAGTGTTGCTTGTGTCATTGATGATACCTCTTTCTGAACTTATTGTAGATTGCGTGAACACAACTAGTAAATTCTAGCAAACTGGTGCATCATCTCTGTTTCAAATGTCACATAAATCTTTTAATACTAGAGCCATCAGAGGAATTCTTTAAATCCTTCACTCAATACAAGGCAGAGTATTTGAAAGAGGTAGAAAGAAAAAGTAAACAGAAAAAAGATGTAATTAAAGACCAAAAAAATTAAAGATTCCATGAATATGGCAATTGACATTAGATTTAAAAGTGTCAAGATTATAAGTAAGAGGAAAGCAGTCTGGAGACTGAGAGTTCCAGATCTTGGCAGTCCTAGGGAAGAAGCTGTCCGCATAGAAATTTCTGTTTTCCAAAATATTGAAACCCCTGTTTTCAGGCAGATATTAGTTTCACATATATTACATTGATATTGTCAATAAAAAATTAGTTATACTTGGTTCACTCCAGTGCTTATATACCACAAAATCAAAATATATATAATTTTGAACAAATAAATATATAATTTTGAGGTTAAAAACTAAGACATTCTGAACAAGCATTAAGCTTTGTAGTTCTACAACAGGTCTACAAGGCAACATACTCCTGAAGTTTATTAATAGCTTAGAATTTACTTCCAGACATTCCCCAGAAACCACTTACAAAGATTAAAATGAAATGCATGATCTATAAAAATTTGCAGAATGAAATGATCAGATATATAACTCATTAAACATGAAATGCATATGGCACTGGTGGGATTCAACCAAGGATCTCCCACACCAAAAACACTAACATAACCACTGCAAAAAGTAGTGCAATAGTAAAGTCTACAATCAGGGAAGTCGTTCCCAAATTCACATAAACAACAACAACCAAATTTTTGTTTGCCTTGCTATTAGCTTCATCAGTGCCATTTTCCATATACCCCTGCCAGCGAAATATGCATTTTATGTTTTTTGAGTTCTTTACTATGCAATTCATGATTGTTAGTGTGTCTGCTTAAGTATTGAGAGAAGATTGAAAATTCATGCAAATATTCACAAAAGCATTGATATCTGACAATTGGTTGAGAATAGGTAATGTGGTACATTATCCTAATGTTGCACATGGTCACCTGGCAATTTTGATCTTTCTGCTGCCAACTTTAATGATCTAGCTTTTTAGACAAACTCTTCAGCCATAATTGATGTGAAGAGGTAAAAAAGGAAGACTATAATTTTTTAGGTATTTGTCTTTGTTTACACCAACAAATGTGTACACTTTGCATAAATCATGGGCCTAATAGTCTGAAACATGGCTAGTCTATAACACTGATTGCAAGTGCAAAAATCACACCCTGGCTGCATCCATTACAAACATGATGACAAGGCCTTACAATCTACTCTGCTATACACAAAAGAACACTACACTTAAGTTTTAAGATCTCATCCAGTTGCAAATATAGTTGCACATTTTCTTGTGTTATTCCTTCTAATTATACATTTTTACAAATCCTTCATCAGACAAAAATTTTCTGACCTCTTCAAACATCTGTAAATCCAGTTCTCTTTTAAGTTTAAGTTTCTGTCAGTTGTATTTTACCTACTACCTCATCCTAACACTACAATCAAAGTACATGTAAAACATTTTGTTTGAAGTGAATTGTAACACACTTTTTTTCTCAAAAAGATAAGTTCCTGCAAACAATTTTTGCTGGTTTACATCATTTTCCAACCATTGTTGTATGACCTACAATTCATGCTACATCTGCACTGGCACTGGATGTCTGCAGAAAAAAGTTAATATAAGTTTCATTGTAAAAAAACCAACATATTATTTGTCATTGATCACTGTGCTAAGTCTTTGCCTACAGTACATATATCATGTGGGACTAAAAATACAGATGCATCAACAAATAAATGATTGTATGAATTTAAATTCCAAAATGACTCTATTTCTCAACAAAAAACTTTTAGCATCCAAGACTTAGGCTAGGTCTATCTGTGGCCACGTGGAAATAAAGATTGCTTCAACTCATGAAAAAATGCCACAGGTTAATTTTGCATGTTTATAAATCTTCTTCTCAGCTTCATCCCTATTCGGGGTCGCCATTTTTGATGAGCCTCTTCCATGTTGATCTGTCCAGTGCGATGTTCTCCCGTAAATTCTTCTCCTCCAAATCTGCTCGTATACAATCCTTCCATCTCGTCTTTGGCCTCCCCCTCCCCCTTCTTCCACCAACCACCATCTTCAGTGCATCTCCCGCCACATGTTGCTCCTCCTCCTCTCTTCTCTTGAGGTGCCCAAACCATCTCAGTCTTGCTTCCTGTATCTTCCTCGAGACCTGCGCCACCTTCACTGTTCTCCTGATAGTCTCGTTTCTGATCCTATCTCTCCTTGTCACCCCAGACATCCACCTCAGCATCTTCATCTCTGCCACATCCAGTTTATTCTCCTCCACCTTCCTCAGCGGTGCCGCCTCCAACCCATACGCCATCGCCGGTCTCACAACTGCTCTGTATGTTCTTCCCTTCACTTTCACCGGCACCCTCCTATCACAGAGCACTCCAGATAACTTCCTCCAACTGTTCCAGCCTCTGAATGCGGTGCTTCACCTCCACGTTCATGTTTATAAATGGCACACTGATAACAAGTTAAACAAACATTATCGATCGTATTAGGTTGACTATACAATTGTAAAGAAGTTGATAATGACACTAAAGTAGACTGAAACTTGGCAGCTGTGATGCCATCAAGGAACTAGCAGTATCATTTCTACGGTTGCTAGAATGATTATCTCCCAGTTGCCAGGTTTTAAGCTCACTTTCAACTTCCTACTAAGAACAGCTCTTCAGGGAAATGTGTTAAATTGGTATTTGTTCTGACACTACCATGGCTGCAAGGCAGCCTATTTATAAATACTTGGTAAAACCAGGAATGGTCAAATCACCATACATATTGCACATAACTTCTGTTTGGAACTAAAAAACGTGTAGCTGTGGATCCTACCCATGCTGTACCAAAGGCAAAGTACAAAGAAGCAACTGCATAAATCTTGTGCAATGGCAACCCTCGTGAACACATATCTTGTTTCTATGTACATACAACCTGACACCATTAAATGTTAAATCATAGCTTTGTTTTTATACAATACAACAGTGACGGATGTCACATTTCAACAAAATCACACAGACCATACTGATACAACAATTTTAGGAAACACTGATATAGAACTATTAAAATACTGTGCTTAAAGCATTATGAAGACATGACATGAATTCTTTACAGAAAGTGCAAAGAAACTATGCACCCTGACAAAAGTTTATATTCAAACCTAGTCAACAGGCATGTAGGTACAACAAAACATGAAATCAAGTCCACAAGAAAGATACAATGGAGTTCCTTGTCAACATACAAACAGGCAACAATACCAAAATGGTCATAGCCTTATGATGGTTGCATTTACAATACACGTCTGTTTACTGCAAACAAACAAAGATCTACTTTCATAAAATTTACCTCTGTAACTATGAAAACTTATTCACATGAGGTTACTTTTGTGCAAGGACACTTGAAGAAGCTTAAGCTATGGTTACACCTATGCATGTTTGAACACTGAACTCTACATATATGTATTAGGAAAATAAGAACTTCCATCACATCAATTGTTGCAACATTGTGAAAAATAGGGGAGGCAAGCCAATATATCAGTCCTTCACAAAACTTGGAATCACATCTCAAGAATCAATAAGAAATTGGTAGAAATTCACCAGAAAATTTGATCTGATGAATTCTCGTCTAAAATAGATTCACTTCTTAACAAAAAGCTTACAGAAAACCAATATGAGTACTAAGCCCAAAGTAG